>OY759158.1:16776820-17001820 GCA_963662125.1 Diplazon laetatorius
TTTTCGTCGTGGCGTCGTTCCGAAAATCTCGCTGGAAAAACCGACGAGGATGGAAGATACTTGTTCTTCACCATCGACACCCGCGTCGTCGTGGACGAGACCCTACTTGGTATTGTTTCGTTTGTTCGTGGATAATAGGCCGTGATTTTTTTTTCTTTTTTTCTTCTTCTTTTTTCGAGAGACGCGGGCGAGACACCGCGCGCCTATAGGATTTTCACGTCACGAGAACGCCGACCACGACTAAGGTGGACGCGGAAAATTATTTTTTCCGCTAATCACCACGAACGAAGGAAATAACTTTGCGAATTAACGAACCACTGAATTATCTCATCGTCCAAGCGAACTTTGTCCATCAACTTTTTTTTTTTTTTTCATTTAACTTTTAAATCTTCAAGTTTGATCATCGAAAAAAAATCTTTATTATGTATTTAAAATAATTTTTTAAATAAATGTTTATACTTTTTTTTTTCACACTCGAGTTTGCGATTTTACCGACCGCGCAAAATTATCGCACTTTGTTCGTGGGTGAAAATGGTTAATGAGGCTGCGGTTGCCGTTATGAATGTGTATATATATATGTATAGATAGATATTTTTTTTTTGTTTCGTATATAAGTCGTCCGTACTGTAGCGACTCGATGCAACCGAGTTTCTTGACTGAGGAGCCCCGCTGCCGACGAAACCGTGCGACCGTCGCCCCACTCGGTCAGGCTTGCAACCGACTCACCAACGCCCCCCTCGTCAATAATTTTCCCTAGATCCCGACGTGTTTTGGTGTTTTTGTGCTTCGATGATTGCTAATGGTTGAGGGTCGAGGGACACGAGCGCCCGCGGGCTTGGGTGGAACTACGACGGCGGGGAACACTCACAAGCTCGGTCGGTAAGGTAGTTAGCGAGTTGGACATTTTGTTATCGTTCGAGAGTCGATGAATTTTTTCGGGGATGTTAATAGGGGATTTGGAGAGATTTTTTATTGCGTAATGTTTGTGGATTGTATTTCGTAGGATGTGGGAATTTTTTTTTCCGTGATGGCTTACCGACGTGGTAGATCGATCGGGTGATTTCGTTGACTCTCACGTTTCAACTGCATCCTTCGTGGATAGAGATACTCGGTGGGGATTTTGGCGTTGGGAATTATGTTAGCCATGTTTGAAAAAGAAACTGGATGAAGCGAGCAGCGTTACCGACCGTGGTTATCGAAGTCGGTCCGAAACGAGCCGGATTAGCGCGTGTTAGAGAGAGACCACTGAATGAATGAAGCTTTGTCCGAGTGAGAGAGAACATGCTGTTGGAAATGGTCACGAGCATCATATTCGGTCGGTAATGAAATCATCGAGCCATTACAATGACATTTTTGTTCTCAATTTTGCCATATCGATGATTTAGATTTGACTCTTTTGAGGAAAGTCCACCCTGTTAATTATCATGATTGAGGTGGCCTAGTAACTTAGAATATTTTTGATGATGTTAGCACCAGAACTTTTTTCGCATTGGCCGTGCGAGCATTCTCACTGGCTTTTCATTGGTCAGATATCTTAAAGTCTCCACGATGGTGGGGGAATCGAGTCTCACGGTTGACCTTCGCAGCGTCGCCGCGACGTGGCAGCACCAGTGCCATCGTCATCTCTCCATCCACTCGTGGCCATGTCGTTTATGCCTAATCGGGTGTTCGGGCTGCAACCCCATTAAATACATCCCATACACACACACAAATATCTACATTTGGTCAACTACCCAAAACAATAACGATAAATGAACAAGTACTTCATATCGAGACGTGACTTTTGCTTCTGTAAAAGTCATCAGCGTCGCAACCCCGACGTTAGAAAAAATTGAGCGAATCCCCACAGCTCGCATTCGTTCTCTAGATGAAAAAATTATATAACCTAAAAAAAAATAAAGTCCTAGGGAATAGGAAATAAAAAACCCATTCTTTTCGTGTCCGGCGAAACGGGATTTGGACCTTTGAACGGTTTTTGGACGAGGCCAGTCGAGGCCAGTCCGGTTCCGGTGTTACGTGCGCGAAGCGTCGCCGTCATCGTCGCGACGCCTCTCTCGGACGTTTCGATAACTAAACTACATACATCGAACCCAGTGATCCACGCCATTCGTGTGTGAACCCCACGTCTGTCGGAACGTGAACTCAACGCGTCAACGAACCTAGTTTCACGCACGCACACATAATTATCATTATTATCATTTATTTTTCGGAGTGCGTGAAAAAACGGAGATATAGAAATACATTGAAAAAAAAACAGTTTTTTAAATACGTAAGAAAAGGTGATACCGGTTGGGATTATGACGAAGAGCTGAGAACGACGTACGACGAAAACCGTTTCAGCTGTGATCACGAGGTAAACAAATATGAAGAAACAAACAAACAGTGGAAGCTAACAAACAAACGAAGTAACTAATATTTCACGACTGTTTTCTTTGCTTTTCTTTTTGTTTTTTCTTCAATCTTTCAAATCCTTTTTTTTTCGTAACATTTCACGGGTAAGACTTGTATGTAGGTGGATATGTACAGGTTCGTACATGTAAAATGGCACGAAAGAAATTTAATGATGATCAAAATTCCGTACAATGTGTACGGAATATGGTGATTTTTTCGTTTTGTTCCATTTTACATGTAGAAGGTGTACACACACACACGAACACACATACACGCACCATATATATAAATATATATAGAAGTATGTACGTGTCCTATATGTAAAATAGTATGATGATGCAAAAAAATTTGTAGAATATAAAAATATATATAGATAGCAATTTTGCTCTTCATAATATTTTATCCAATTTTTTTTCCAAACTATTTTACATGTATATATATATATATATATATATATATATATATATATATATATATATATATATATATATATATATATATATATGTCCTACACGTGAAATAGTTTGGAAAAAAGATTCCGTGAAATATATATACATATATATAGCAATGCAACGAACATGCAATATAGCGAAAAATGTGATGATTTCGATTTTGCGTGTGTGTGTTTGTTCGTGAAATTTTTTCCTCCCATGTCAATAAATGCTCGATTCTTAAATGCAATTTGCATTCCATTTTGTCATTTGGAAATAAAAAAAAATTCAAATAATAGTAATATTGTCGTCAATGAAATTAAATTGAGGAAGGAAAATAAAAAAAATTATTTTTTTCAAAACTCGTTGATATATTTGTTGTTCATATGATGCTCATAGGGACGATGTGAATTGATTGAGTGTAGTTTGTGCGTGTTTGTGTGTGTGTGTGTGTTTGTGTGTGTGTGTATGTGCGAGGGGCGAAGAGGAAGGGATGCTGTCAATGAAGAGCACGCTGTGTTGATAATTGCCGGTCGGACGTCGAGAGAGCGCGAGAACGGTTCATGTATATTAAATTTGTTTTCTCACGAGAACACAACGAGTTTCAAATGCACTATTTTACTAACTTTGACAATGACAATTCGTTCACCACGTCGTCGTACAAGAAACAGAACGATAAAACATTCATTTATTTATTTATTTATTTTCTTTCTTGATGAATAAATAATTATTATATATTCATTTGTTTATATTATTTTGTACGATATATTAATTATCATGGAGCTCATAGTGCAGGATGGGCTACTTATAGAAAATAATCATAGATTGAAAAATAGAAGAATATATATTTATCCATTCATTAATCAATTCATTTGTTTTATAATTTTAAAAATAAAAAAAGTGATTAGCTTATCCAAAGAAAAGATTCACTTATTTTTTTTTTGGATCAGCAAAATAAATTTTCAATAAAATATATACCTACATATGAGCGATTCCACGTGACTTCAGCCACTCAAAAAAAAATTTTTCCACAAATAATTTTAAAAAATTGAGCTATTTTTTTGCAATATATTCACCGAGTGCCGATTTTTTTAAAATTTTTTTGACGGTTTTATCGTTATTTAAAGTTTTTTTGTATTTTTCCATTCAAATGGCTGTATCTTTGACAGTGTTTGACGTATTTACGTTTGTAAAAAACGAAAATGTGCGTCTTTTTAAGGCCTTCCAGAAAAAAATTACTTTAGATTCTATTGAGCAAGTTGCACGTCCGTTTCAGGGCAAAATATGCAAAAATATTTTTTTTCTCAAAAAATGCATTTTTAATTTTTTTTTTCAAAATTGTCCCGAATTCTGAATACCAAAAAAGAATTTTTGGTATTTTTTATATCGTGGGACCGGCAATCGGTAATGCGTAATTTTACCGATTTCATTAATAGATTTTTTTCAGTTTGATTTTTTTTTTTTTTTCATGGGCTCCAGTCACTTTACGCGAGTTCAGAAGCCTCTTTGAAAGAGAAATTAATGATAATCAATGCTCGTTGAATCGCGTGAAGCGAAAAAATCAGACTGTAAAAAATCTATTAATGAAATCGGTAAAATTACGCATTACCGATTGCCGGTCCCACGATATAAAAAATACCAAAAATTCCTTTCTGGTATCCAGAATTCGGGGAAATTTTGAAAAAAAAAAATTAAAAATGCATTTTTTGAGAAAAAAAATATTTTTGCATATTTTGCCCTGAAACGGACGTGCAACTTGCTCAATAGAATCTAAAGTAATTTTTTCTGGAAGGCCTTAAAAAGACGCATATTTTCGTTTTTTACAAATGTAAATACGTCAAACCCTGCCAAAGATACAGCCATTTGAATGGAGAAATACAAAAAAACTTTAATTAGCGATAAAACCGTCAAAAAAATTTTAAAAAAATCGGCACTCGGTGAATATATTGCAAAAAAATAGCTCAATTTTTTAAAATTATTTGTGGAAAAATTTTTTTTTGAGTGGCTGAAGTCACGTGGAATCGCTCATATGTATCATAGAGTGTCCCTTAATATTTGAAAAAAAAACCTTAACATTTGAATAAAAACCTTAATATTTGAAGAAAAAAATCATTAAAAATATACTTCTGGCTTGACTTTGGAAATTTAAGATTGAAAATGTCACTTCCAAAATCCAACATGCTGAACTTGAAATCGATATGGTTCATTGCGAGTCAAATTTTTTTTTTTTATCAAAAAAATTAGTTCGAGCCTTATATAAGGACCACCCATAAATATAAACATATATATGTCCACGAAAACGTTCTAGAGGGTGAGAGCATAAAAAAATAAAAAATCGCCATATTGAGGTACATTCTAATAAGGTGCATATGTATGTATTTATAGAATATAGATACATATATTTATGTTTCGAATATAGTCAGTTTCATCGTGCGGATTTGACAAACGTGCAGGCACCCCTGTGCGATAAAAAAAACGACACAAAACTCGATCGAATCACGCACAGATCCTTTCCCAGGGGGTTGGATCGCCCCTCCCCCTCCCCCTCCAAAGGTTATTAATTATTCTCGGGGTAGCGTGTTCGCCGCGGCCTCCCTTGCTCGCGATAACCCTATTCCTCGGATTTTTCAAACCACACACAACGATTTACATATTAGGCGTTTCACCGACGATTGAAGAATTAAATACAACAACAACAACAACAACGTACGATCAGTCGTTCGAAACTGTGTGAATGTATTGTTCTTTTTTCCTACCCCAACGTTCCAATTTATCGAACATTCAGATGGTAATTACTTACTATTATTGTCATTACTATTGTTACGAATTTTTTAGGGATCGAATTATTATTATTATTTTGTTTTATTGTTTTCGGAAACTTTGGCAATTACGAACGAATTTTTATAGTTACGTTCTTGAAACTTGAGACGTTCGACTCTTGGTTCGAGTTCGACAGAGTCCTACATTACCGATTCTATTGGATAGCAAATATTGTTTTCTTTATTTTGTTTTTTCGTTCTTTTTGGAAATAATTTACATCGATTGTACTTTGTTTCATCGATTCATTGAGAATTGAGAGAGGCAAAGAACATCCAATAATTTTCATTAGTATTATTATTATTTTTTAATGAAAATTTAATTGTGAATATTAAAAAATCCTTATTATTATTATTATTATTATTAATAATAATAAAGACCTCGTTTCGTGTCAAACCATCGAGAATCAAGACTTCGATCGCCCAGTCCACATACCCTCCCCCCCTCCCCTCTCCCACTTATCACTCGTAGCACTTATTTGCCACGTTGATAGATTGCCGTTGCTATAACACAATGTGCATATGCAATAGTTGTATTACTCTGCAGTGGCGCTCAATCTGACAATTGAGTTTAAAACTCGATAATATTATTTCTAAATTAAAAATTCATGAATAAATAAGAAAAGTTTAATTTTCCGTGAGAATACAATAAAAATTATCGTCCATCTACGATTCAATGATCGTCCGGCTTGGATTAATCTTCATCATCTTTTGATAATTAATTTTATTGAATTTATCATAATTGCGGGTATAATAATCAAACTTAGCCCCAGAAAATGTTTACTTCCTAGTACATTCATATCGTATTTGTTATAATTTTTTCCACAGAAGAATTTGCATTTTTTTTTGCATGTTTCTTCAATTTTCAACGATTGACATTAATTATTTTGAAATTTATGATATAAATAATTTTATGAAAATTAATTGAAAAAAAAATGATTATTTTCAGAGATGAGCGGCTCTCGACTCGGCCGAGGCCGAGGAGGCCGCCAAGCCATTTACGTTGCGTGTGGGGTTGTCGTTGTGCTTCTCATATTTTTTTACCGAGCAGCCACGACGGAGATGTCGAGGTTGCGCGAACTCCACGTTCAGTGCGCCCATCAGCACGAGGCTCTCGAAGCTCAATTGCAAGGTAAAACACGTTCATAAATAAAATTACAATTATCACCAAACTACGAATACCATTTTACCATTTTTATTTTTATTCTTCCATTTTTTTTTCAATTTTTATTTCCCTTTTTATTTACGGAAAAATAAATTGGAAACAATAATCAGACACAAATTTAGTTTATTCCACTTATTCCATTTTCCATTTTTTTCATGTTGAAAATTCATTTTCATTTATAATCAATTTTTATTCACAAATTATTACGAATATAAATTTTTTCTCAGCAAAACTTTTTCCAAATTAATTTCGATCCACGCGTTTCAGTGATTTACGAGTACAAAGTGCGTCTGGAAAAATCATTGGCCGAAGAGAAGAATTCGAACGCGGCGGTTAAGCAAGAATTGCAGCAACGTGCGTCTCGTGAAAAATCATTGAGAGACAAGGACAGCGTGGAAGCCATGCAGCGTTACAATTCGCTTCAACAAACCCACAAATTGTTGGAAACCGAGCATCAAGATTTGCGCGAAGAGTGCGAAAAACAACGAAAACAATCTGCGGAAGAACGTAAAAAATTGGAAACAAACGTGAACGATTTGAACACGCGGATACGGGATATGAGCGAGGATAAAATAAAATCCATGGAACATTTGAAAACCAAGTATTTGGAATTGGATACGGAAAAAACGCGTTTGCAGGACAAGTACGACGAGCTTGTGAAGAACAATGGGAATACGGACAGCACGATAGAACGTTTGCGGAAACAAGTTGTTCAACTGGAACGCGAATTGAAGGATACTCAGGTAGCTATATCTGACAATAATCGATGTACACTCTGAATCGTTTCCGTTGTCCGTTGACTTCTTGCTCAATAAAATCTAATGTAATTTTTTTCTGGAAGGCTATAAAAAAACGCACATTTTCGTTTTTTACAAATGTAAATACGTCAAATTCTGCCAAAGATACAGCCATTTGAATGGAAAATTGAAAAAAAAAACAAAAAACGTTAATTAACGATAAAACCTTTAGAAAATGTTTTAAAAAATCGGCACTCGGTGCATATATTTCAATAAAATGACTCAATTTTTTAAAATTATTTGTGAAAAATTTTTTTCTACTGGCTGAAGTGATGTGGAATGCCTCATATATAGATATATATATATGACAGTCGTACATAGCGGTCGTACGAAACACGACCCGTGCCTCATGAAAAATAATCCTGCACGTCCGGTAAATCTTCGTAACGGACCCATTTTTGAATCTCGTCAAAATACCGCCGTCAAAAATAAGTAAACACGTGTTTCGATGACGAATGATTTTTTTTATTTCTCAGCACTCGTGCAGAGCGACGTCACCGAGCAGCAGCGGACCAATGGCGATGTCGCCGAAATCCGTGGATTCCGGACAGCCGGGAATCGCGACGAGCGAAGCCGGTCGGGCTGTCGCGGCGGACGAGCAACAGGGAAATCGTCCGTCACCCCAACAACAGGTAAGTCGTCCGAGCAACGACGTAAGCGACGTTCCACGTCCGATTCAAGCGCCTCGCGATCATCAACCGATTCGCAATAACTTCGACGACAAGTCGAACAAAAACGCCGACGCCAACGACGACGCCAATGCGATAATGAGGCAAGAGGTTGCATTTTTGAGACGCGGTGGCGACGAACTTTCGGCCGGTGCAAACGACGTTGAAACCGGACACAAGGATTCTGAAAAGGCGGCGTTGCCGTTGCCCTACGTCGTTCGGCCCAGTCCGAAAAACAACGTCAACGACGATGACGAACGCACGAGAAACAATAACAAAAACGACAAAGTGGAAAACGTCGGAGACGCGCCACCAAAACCCGTCGTGGGAACATCGAAAAAAATGGAATCCACGAGTTCGATAAACGTCGAAGCATCGTCGCGGAGAAAAGAAAACGTTTTTGGACCCATGGAAAAATTGGAAAAGCTCGGAAGCTTGGAGGAGCCGAAAAATGACGGACCTGACGAACGACTTGCGCAGCCTGACGCCGACGATGAAATTCGGGAACTCGAGAACAAGGTCGTCGGGATCTTGAACAACGTTGATTGAAGATTGGGGGGGCGGAAAAGACGGATTTATCATCCGTGTAGCTCGATATATCATTGGATCTGACTTTTAGAAATGATTTTTCTATGTTTTAATTTAATTATTTTCGACAATTTTTTTTTTTTTCTATTTTTTTTCGAAATTCGAAGGAAATTCGAGGACAAATTTTTGGGTATGTTGAAGAAGAATGTTGATTGGAGATTGGGGAAAAGGATCGACGATGGATGTGGCTTCAAAGACTCCTCCACTAAGAAAAAAAAATTACTAAAAATGATCTAAATAGAATTTTGATCAACATTAAAAAAAAAACGACCAGTTATTAAAGTCATGCTTATGGTTAATTCATAATTTTGTGCACTGTATCCATCCTTGGCTGCTGCCTTCCTCAAAGATGCTCCTTTATTTATTTATATATATATTTTTTTTCATTTTTTCTTCACAATTAAATCAAGATGCAATAATATCGTCATTCGTTTGATTTCGAATAAAAGTGCGGTTTAGATTCTTCCCGTAAACGATTTTCGAACCGTGAGGAAAATTGCGCATGCGCGGACGAAGAATTTCGACACTTTTACGTCCGAGGAGTTAAAAGTGCTCTTTTGCGTACTCCCCATCACCGATTCGTCTTGGGAGTCGCTTAAATTCATACTTTACCTACCGTACCAACACCCACGGAACAGCGAGGAAAACGTGGTTGCGATAAATCATTTTTATCATATTTTTCAATTTAATTTAATTGTTTATTTTCTGTTGTTTGTTTGTTTGTTTTTTTTTCTGGCGTAGACTTTGTGATTGTTGACGGTTCCTCCGGTAGATTGCATGTTTCGTTGTTGTAGTTTAACAACGGAATTAAGATCGAAGGAAAAACATGAAGAAACACATATATTTATATAAATATACATATATATATATTTTTTTTTTTTTTGGGTAGCTATTTGGGCGTTCGTTAGACGTTCATGGAATTTAATTAAATTCTGTCTCACGAATCACTCGATTCGTGACTTTACCATTATTATTATTACTATTATTATTATTATTATTCATTTGAGCTTCTGCGAAAACTCGTAGACTGTGAATCTCATCCCGGTTACGATAAACGAAGAATCGTAAGATTCAGTGCAATATATGTAAAATAATTTACGAAAGAGAAAAGAACACAAAAAAAAAAATAAATTAAATCGTTGCGCTTGATTGACACGCGAAAATTTAACGAGCTTTTATGTAGCTGTAAGAGCGCGCAAATATGATCATGGCTTTTGTGGCTCGAATAATGGCTGTATCCTCTTCTGTGTTACTCGATGCATCAATAAAAAAAAAACAAATATTGTTATTATTTTTCATACGCTTGCGTTTTTTTACTCTGGCAACCCTTGTGATGCACGATTTTTTTTTTTCTGCTTGAAGAAAAGCTTTGGCAAATTTTTCGTCGGTCGATAATCGATCGAACGATCACAATTGATGTAGTAATTAATCTCGTACTTGATACAATGAAAGACACTTTTAAACATAATAAAAAAATAATAATAAAAAAAAAAAAACGAAAAAAGAGAATGAAGAAAAACAAATTGGACAATATAATGTCTCTCTCACTTTTTTTTCTCTCTCTCTCTCAGCTTTATATGATTTTGGCTGACGATCTGTCGATAGCAGCATCATCTAATTATTTTTTTTTTGCATAGCATGTTTGCAATTTGCAATAGACATTTGAGATTTGATAAATTTTGTAGCTGGTAGCTGTAGCTCCATAGAACTCTCGGTGCAATTTGTCGTTGAGACCCATTGAAAAAAATCAAGACAACGAGTCTCCAATAATTCTTCAATTTATTTCAATTTGTTTAATTTTATATTTATTTTTATTTCGTTTTATATTTTTCATTTTGTTTAATTTTTATTTTGAAAAATCGTGCAAGTGAGTTCTTCTGGTAGGTATTGACAAGTGGGGTGAAGCAGCGACAGATAAATTTAACCGTCTTCGTCGGCCCATCATTATTGACAACTCTGATCAGCAAGAAAAATATTTAAACAAAAAATAATTAATTAAAATAAAAAATTAAAAAAAAAGAAATCATATTTTTATTTATGCTTGTATTTATTTTTAGATATCGTCAAGTGGACCAACGAGCTCGAGAAAAATCGTCGAACCCGTGATAATCGAGACGTCGACAAAGTCCGGAGTCAATTCGGCGTCCACGGTTTCCAGCAAATCGTCGAATTTCGTGGCACCTGGAAAACCAGTCGTAAAAGTGAAACTGCCATCGGGAGTGTTGCCCATTCTGAATGTCGAGGCCAATGCCAAATCCGAGGATGGAATCAAGGACGAAGTTGGAAAAAACGTTGCTGCCAAAGTCAACGACGATGGCAAGGATCGTGCGAAGGTACAATCATTGGGCAATGGGATTCAACCTCAAGCCGTTGTTCCGGTCGTGGCTGGACGAAAACACGTGGGCGAACAAATTCTTCGTCGTCAGGACGATCCCGAGTGGTTGAGATTGAAGGGAATACAAGAGATTGGCGATGATCTCGGCAATATCGACAAATTACCGGAGTGAGCAATTTTCATTTATTTATTCAGACGATTGACATTTTTTTTTTTTCGTGGGCCACAAATTTGTGATCAACGGGGTTTGGGGTCGAAATTCAGAACGATCGATGTTCAACGTGGCATTGGCGTTTGAAGCATCGGACGTTTTAAATTTTGGTCGTTATAAAAATTGATTGTTCTAAAAAAATTTTTTTCTATCGTTCTAAATTTTTAAAAATTGATCGTTCTAAAATTTTTTTTGGTGTAACTCGTCGTGCAAGATAATTCACAGTTATCAGAAGCGAAATGCTAAAAAAAGGTGTTTTAGCCCGAGGTCCCCACTCAGGGGTTTCCCAAACCCCAGATTAAATGACAAATTAACCTTTTTGCGTTCATTAAATCGCATTTTTTTCGAGGGGGAGAATTTATATTTTATTTAATCCAAGTAAATGATTAATTTATGTAGTATTTTTACACATAGCCAAAAAAAAAATCGAATCAAAGTGATAAAAATTACAGCTATAGCATTGTCTCAAAATATTGGGGCTAGCATAACCTCATAGTGGCATTTTGGTGCAGTACGTGAAGTGTGGAATCCCTATCGTTGAGAAAAAAAAATTAGGTTTTCAGTCTGGCTATAAAAAATTCACTTTGTTTCTCTATAAAATATCACAAGTGATGTCTGAATTTGTTTTGAAGAGTATGCGACATTCGATATGCTGGAAAATTGTCACAATTGATTTTTCCAAAAAATTATTTACATTGAGAAACGAACGCTTTTATGTTGAATATTTTTTTGTGTGTTTTTTTTATTTAGATTCGACGACACTCATCTGCGACAGGGTGGCGAGGGAGCGGATTACGACAACATGGATTACTACAACAAGGGACCGCAGCAAAAAAACAACGAGGAGAGTGAGGATGAGGGCGAAGGTAATATAATATTTTAAAAAAATGGAAAACCAAAATAAATAAAAATAAAAAATTTTGACGAGGACGTTGATTAAACATTTCAATTTACATTTTTTTTTTCGGGTTCGAACAGAGGAAGATCTTCTGGATTATCCGAACAATGACATGAAGAAGGAAGAGTGAATCCACTCGAATCGACATCTCAACAATGTGCAATGCCTTCCACCTACGAAAAAAAAATGAAAAAGGACGCAATCGAGGAGACGTTCGTCTCCAACGAGATTCTGCCAACTCGTTGCAATTAATTTCAACCTCGAAGATCCACCCGACGATTTCACATTTCGATAATGCCACGTCGTCTAAGCACCATCGGACTAAACGATATCATCGTTAACGGACAATTGTTGTTTTCATATTGCGAAAAAAAGAAACAAAAAAAAAAAAAACAAACAAAACGAAAAAAAAAATGAAGATAGACAATATTTTTCTAGTTACAAGGTGACAATTATGAAGACATTCGATACGTGTTTGAAGCCTCGGTTTTCTCGAAGCAATACGTGCGTATTAACTTTTTTCAAGTGTGTGTGTGTGTGTGTCTGTGTGTTTGTGTGCGTGAGTGTACGTGTTTCGACGTACGCGTTTCACAAAGTTCCATCCTTCGTTCTTTTTTTTTTTTTTTTTCTTATTACAAATATACAGTAAAACTTTTGCGACGAAAACGAATCGGGTGTCCTCATACGATCGCAGAGGTCTGATAAAAAAAATCTGAATCACTTCTCCTGGCAGCGTTGTATCTCAAAATCATCCAAATGTTCATTCATTTGTTCAGGTTCCGATCGGAGAAGGTCCTGCTGTGTATATTTTTTTTTTTCAACTCAGCTGCGCGTCCGGTAATGATACTTCAATCGCATCAATTACTTAAATTACCCTCGGCCATCGAAACGACACTCCGCGACATTGTTTTCAACCTTCAAGATTATTTTATTTTTTATCATTTTCATAAAAATTTAATTTAACACAATTTTCATTGCGATTATTTTATTATTTTTTTTTCGGTTTGAGCGTGACTTCAACGATTCGCGACTGGTGAAAAAAAAGTGTTGACTTGACGTTTTCGCCCTCGGGGCGGCCCGTATCTACACGTGAAACGTACTTACCCAATTATTTATTCGGCAGCTGTTTGCCGTCGATAGAACAAAATAATAATAATAATAATAATAATAATACGAAAAAAATAAGAAAAAAAATAAACAACCGTTCATAATCACGAGTCGACCAACCGTGAATAACACAATAACGTTAAGGAATTTATTACTCACGTACGTATTGATATTTGTTACGGAAAAAAACTTTAGATTTAAATTATACAATATTAACCAATGCAATGACGATGTACATATAAAAAGATTTTTTTCTTTCGTAATAAAAAACAATTGGAAAATAAAAAAAAAAACTTAAAAAAAAAAAAAAAACGAAAACAGAAAACAAACGATTGTATTGTAAGTACTTCAAAAATCCGAATGTACCGGCTCATCGAACGATGCTATATGCGAAATATTAAAGGTAAGTCTTGACACATTGGTTGTTATCATTTACACAGGGTGGGCTAATTTTTAAGCCGGTAGTTTTGAAGAAAAGTGCAAAAAACTGAAAATCAAAATCATGATTCCAAACAAATGAAACTTTAATATTAAAACAAAACTCATTTGGCAATAAAATAAAAATAAAAAAAATATGCAACTGGAGCAATGATTAACTGCATTTGCATGACCATTCAATCCCGACAAATATTATTTCTGCACTCGTCGACGATGAATATTCAAAGACGCTGGTCGGTTATGGCAATATGCATTGCAATTGTGCATCGATACGTCGTTGCCAACGTGTTGTAAAAATGTGTGGATAAATCGTGATCGTGCGAATATACTAAACACATGCGTACACAATCGAGCAAGTGTTGATCGGATTATGTAGGTGATTTTATGTATATATATATATACATATGTCGTTTCGCCTCACACAAATGCATATGAGTCACAGTTGTGCAATCTTCGAGACTGTGAACGTGCGAATGGTGAGGTCTCGCACTATAGTTCCGAGAAACAATAATTTTCACACTGCCACTGCAACTGCAAACGCATGTGCCATGTCGATCGGCTTCGAAACTGTAAATCTCGGTGACGATCGATAACGTATCACGTGCCATTGATTTCTTTTGACTTTTCGTATCGTATACCGCGAAATGGAATAATCGATCGTTTTGCATAATCGTTGATCTGTTTTTCCAACACTCTTCCTCATCACTAAAAATGTTCTGATCTTGATTCTGATCTTAGCCCTTGGGACTGTTTTCTGGGGAGACTTCGTCCGAGTAAAATGCATGCTAAAATGCATCTGAATCGTAATGAATTATTTCGTTACAAATTATATTTTAGATATAAGTGAAATATATGTATTTTTGAACGATATGAATTTTTCATGTTTTCTCGTTTCCTCGAAGGAAGGAATTCCCCCGAACGAAATCGATTCGAAGCTTTTCCTTGTATAGTTTATTCTCACAAGGGGAAGGCCTCGACTGCGACATGGAATTTTCAATGAAGCTATCATAAGTCGATAGTACATTGAAAATCATTAGACACGTGTCCCGGCTTCTTTGATGGTGGGCCCTAGTTTAATTATTATTAATTTTTTTAAATCACGGTCGCCACGGCTGATGAACCAGGCACCAGTCACGTGCGTTACTGTCACCAAGCGCCGAATGGCGCAGGGACAAAGCGTTAGCCCAATGATCACGATGTCGATGGTTCGAATCCTGTTGGTGTACATTTCTTTTTTATTTTTATTGCAAATATGCGAACAATTATTTTATGACGCTCCCCTGGTGATTTAGTTTGTTTTTTCTATAACAATAGTTGGATTAAGGCGATGTACGAGTAATTTCGTAGCGTGGGAGTGCGAGCGAGATAGCACCATGGGCGCTCGCGGCGGAGCGAGAGAGACGGGCGCTCAGATGTCGTACTTCACCTTAATGGGAAATAAAATCATGCCGGCACTTATTGAATTATTTTCTAAGATAATCGTGATTTATTTTTGGGGGCATGTCAAAGTCTTTTCAGCCAACTTCTCGCCAACTTTACCGATATACCGAATGAAGCGAATGTGTATAGGTATATAGGTAATGTTGAGCCGCCGAGAAATTGGCTGAAAAGACTTTGGCTCCCAAAGACTTTGACATGCACCCTTATGTTTATTTGCATATTTGCAATAAAAAGGAAACAACATACACCATCAGGATTTGAACCATCGACATCGTGATCATTGGGCTAACGCTTAGTCCCTGCGCCATTCGGCGCTTGATAAAAGTAATGCAGGTGACTGGTGCCTGGTTCATGAGCCGTGGCGACCGTGATTTAAAAAAATTAATAATAATTGAACTAGGGCCCACCATCAAAGAAGCCGGGACACGTGTCTAATGATTTTCAATGTACTATCGACTTATGATAGTTTCATTGAAAAGTCGATGTCGCAGTCGAGGCCTTCCCCTTGTCAGAATGATCCTCACAAACTTGGGGAAAAATATGTGTATGTGTATATATTTATACATATATATCGGGTGTCTCATTTTAATCTTAATCCAAAAATTATGGATCTTATAAAAAAAAATGTCCTACAAAAGTTAGTTTTGATATGACACAATTTTTGGTGGAAAGAAAAAACCATGGTTCGATTAACAAAAAAACATGTCAGCCATCTTAACACCGCTATTTTGAATTTTGGACGAAAAACATTTTTTTTGTCGAATCCTTCAAGTTTTATCATACTCAAAATACTTTTGATCGTAGTATAGTATTTTTCGAGATAAATCATATTGTATAAGATTAACATGGGACACCCGGTACATATATGAATAACAATATTATTTAACACTTATTGTACGCTTATTATATGATTTTATATTATTGTTGGTTTTTTGTTGTTGTTGCTTCGGTATTTTCGGGTTATTCCAACGCCTCAGGGACACAAACGATGGCTGACCCGCCACTGGGGTTATCTACTGCTCGTACTCCATCGGAGTCAAATGTCCCTGACCCCTGTGGATTCCCATTTCACGAATCCAACTCGACTGGGAAATACAGAACAATAGACGATGAACGAGTTATCGAATTTCTACATTTATTTATCTCCAACGAAAAAAAAAATAAAACAAAATCATTTTCAGAAAAACAGAAAAATAAAAAAATTACTCAATGGCTGACAATTCAGGTCTGATTGAAATTGAAAAAAAATTAATTATTCAACAATTAATCTTGGCATATTCTCGCCTCGAAAATGTCGCCCGACGTTTTTGCAATTTAATAACATTCCATTTTTTTTAAACATTTTTAAATATTATTATTAATATTATTATTATTTTCGTTGAAAAAAAAAAAATTCAAATGCAAAATATTATTTTCTTGAACTAAAAATGTGTAAGCTCGACGATTAAATTTCGAGAAATGGAGACTCACACTGTATCTCCATCGTGACCGGATCATCGTCTCGATTTCGAAATTTCCGAGAATTTTCAACATATCACTCGTGACAATAATTTTGTCGAAAAATTTCGTCGAATTCGAATCCATCGGCCATACACTCGTGGACACTGACAACACATGAGTCATTCATAACAAAGTTTTGAAACATTCTTTTCCAATCATGCTGGAACCGAAAAAAAAACAACGAAAAAAGAGTTGTCTCGTGATATCGTCAAGTTCATATTAATTTAAAATTCACTTCGATGCTTGAGCACTCCAAGCCTTCCTTGAGCGACTCACACACACACGCAAAACACACACACGAGTTCACAGCATCTCATGTCCCCGTTTCGAGAGTGTTACATCCTCTCACGGTTCTTTTTACGCTCTCAATTGAGATCGTTGAGGCTCGACGCATTTGTTATCGTGGCCCACGTATCGTTCACACGTGTTGTTATGTAAAACTGCTCACGGATTACGGTTCAAACGATAATCTGTGTATTGGAATAAATAAATAAATAAACGAATGCAAAACTAACTACAGATCGGATCGTCGTGAGCCTCCGAAAAATCTGTTTGGATGTGATCTGTCTGATATTTAGAAATATTATGCCTCTATTATACTATATGCCACATTTTCAAATTTACAAGGTGTAACATTTTTTTAGATTTGTTATTATTAATATCATTATTACTAATATTATTAATATCGTCATTATTATTATTATTATTATTATTATTATTATTATTATTATTGAATTTCCAAAATGTCATGCCTTTTTTTTCCAGCACCTTCTATCGCTGCGATTACGCACATCTCGGGCATTCGCGTTATCCTTGACTCGAAATTCATTGAATCTTTTAATTAGCATAGTTCTACGTGGCTCGAAAACCAGACACGATACCTTGGCCGAGCTGTGCTCGCCAAGACCACTCTTGTTCGGATTTCCCCATTCGATTTCTCTCCACGAATCTCGAACATTATATTCAAATGGTTTTTTTTTTTCAAACAACAAAAACACAACGTTTTCTCGAACGTTTTGCTCGCGCGAATATTTAGGCCTTGATAAAGAATTATTTGATGAAAATAATTTTTAAAGGAAGTAGATTTATGAATATATATTTTCTTTCATTTACATATAGTTTTTGTGACAATTTCGTGAAAATGTAAAATAAATTGAATGAAATCGCGTTCGGGATCGATGGATCGTCCGGATCATTCGAACGGGAACGCGACTACGAACTTTGACCCCGCGATCGAGGGTTCGTCTGTTATCAGTGAAAGTCCATGTGTATACGGTCGAACGCATAAACCTATTTCATATTATTGCCATCATCGTTTATTCACACATATACAAATATAATACATACACAAGTGCGACAGTACTTACACATAGACGACTCGCGCGTCAATCGTTTCACGAGTCGATGGGTCACTATTGATAATAATAATAATAATTCACAATAATAATAATAATAATAATAATAATAATAATAATAATAATAATAATAATAATAATAATAATAATAATAATAATAATAATAATAATAATAATAATAAAAATAACGTACGACGAAGACTCGAGAAGACGAAGAATCATATTCGAATGAGAAAAAAAAAAGATTTCGTGATGACGTGATGCGGCGATCGGCCATCGTCGTGGTGGGACGGGAAGCAGTCCGATCAGACCGACCGAGAGTATCAAAGTCTCCCGGCTCGCTGATTGCCCTCAGTCTATTTTCTTCCTCCGAACGATCAAAAGGTAATCCCGAAGTCTGTCTCGCGGATAGTAAAAAAAAAACAAAAAACAAAGTTACGTGAAGGAATAAATTCAAGCTTGTCGAGAATCAAATGAATCGGTTCAAAAAATAGTTTTGTGAATAAACGAAAAAAAGGACAATAAATAACGATAATATAATATAAATGAAATCAATGAAACTGATCGAAATAATGAGAAAAACAAATTGACTGAATTCAAGTGTTTTTATTTATTCATTTAGTATTGAATATCCGACAACGACTAAATATCGTTAATATTGTTATTATTATTATTATTATTATTATTATTTGTTTTGTTCGACAGGCTGAAGAAGTAATGAAATTATTGATATTTGCGGGCTTAGCCGCGCTGTGCGTGAGCTCGGCCATCGCCGTGGAACTTCACGAGCACAACAAGGTCGTTTGCTTCTGGAATTCCACATCTTTCTTGCGTCCAGGTATGATTTTTTTTTCTTTACCTTGTTTTCTTTACCTTTTTTTTCGCAACAGATTTTTGTATTTGTGACACGCCCGAGCGTCGGTCGGGGAATATTTATTCGTGGCATTCGCGACTTTGTTCATCTCGTCTCTATTTTCTTTCGAGGATTTATGTAAACCAGCGTCAAAGTATCCAGAAAATTCTGGATAATTTTTTGTCGTCCGTCCGCGTTTGAAAATCATAGCTGTATGAAATTCAACATGTGTTATTGTGGGAAACTAAGCTATCGAGGCTATTATTGACGATAAACGCATAGAACGAGCTTCGAAAAATGTTTGAAAAAAATTCACTGTGCAGAATAAAGTTTGATGAACGTCCATAAAAAAATTGTATCTGTTCATAAATCCTTAAATCCGTCCCACTGGACGATATGACGAAGATTGTTAATTCAACACATCGATATTTTAGTCGTTAAATATTGTTATTTTCATTTAGTTTCATTTTTAATTTTTTTTAAATTTATTTTTTCGCCGATCCGAAGTTTAATTAATTGTCATTGTTGATAAATTATATTGATACGCAGAACCCGGTCGTTTCACGATTGAACAACTGAAACAAGCCTTGCCGTATTGCACCCATCTTGTCTACGGTTTTGCCGGTATCAACGCGGCGAATAACGAAGCCATTTCTTTGCATCCGGACCTCGATACCGGAGCTCGTTACTCGTTGTACCGATTGACGTCCCAATTGAAACGTACTTTCGTCGGACTGAGAGTTTATCTTAGCATCGGTGGCAATGCCGATCCCTACGAAGAGACCCACAAGTATCTCACTGTGGTAAGTCGTGAATTGAAACTATCAACGCTTCTGCGAAGAACATGTTCATGCAGTTCTCGAATTCTTTCGAATTCCTTCGAATTCTGCGAATTAATAGATTCAGTTGAATCGATTCAACTGAATCCATTAATTCGAATCACTTCATCTAATTCCATTTATTCGGATCAATTCAATCAATTCAATGAATTCAAACTAATTTAATTAATTCGAATCCACTGCATTAGTTCAAAAGAATGCAATTGTTTCGAATCAATTCGAGTATTTGTAATCCGTTGAATCAGTTTGAACGAATTCAATTAATTTTGATTAATTCAAACGAATTCGATGAATTCGAACCAATGGAATTCCATTCGAGTCAATTCAATCATTTGGAACCAATATAATTAATTCGAATCGATTCAATCAAATGGAACCAATTTAATTAAGTTCGAATCAGTTCGATGAATTCGAATCCGATCAATTGATTTGAA
Organism: Diplazon laetatorius; assembly: GCA_963662125.1. NCBI lineage: Eukaryota > Metazoa > Arthropoda > Insecta > Hymenoptera > Ichneumonidae > Diplazon > Diplazon laetatorius. The sequence goes on from OY759158.1 coordinate 16,797,087, forward strand.
TCGATTCAACTAATTCGAACCAATTCAATCAATTCGAATAAGTTGGATAAATTCAAATCCGTTTAATTAACTCGATTAATCCTGACAATTCGAATCGAATTCAATTAATTCAGATGAATTCAATTATTCAAATTCATTGAATCGATCAATCTATCCTTTTTCCGGAAATTCATTGATCCCAATTTTCTATCGTATTGTTGCTCATTCACAATTACAACAGACCGAGACCCCGGAGGCGAGATCCAAGTTCATAAAATCGGCCGTTGACTTGTGTACCGCTTACGACTTCGACGGTATCGATCTCGCATGGCAATTTCCGACCATAAAAGTTCACAAGAATCGCGGAACTTTCGGCTCGATATGGCACAAAATCAAGAAGACATTCGGCTATGACAAATTCAAGGACGAGAAAGAGACGGAACATCGGGACGGTTTCACGGCTCTCGTGCGCGATCTCAAGACTCAACTCAGAACTCGCAATCTCGCTCTGACAGTCACCGTTCTTCCTCACGTCAATGCCAGTGGTAGGTTTGATGATCGATGACTCGCCAATTCGTACGATCATCAAATAAAAAAAAACACACACACACAAAAACTCGAACCGAACTTTTTTTATATTTTGGTTTTTTGTTTGTTTTGAAACAAGTTTATTACGACGCAAGCGTTTTGGCTCCGCACATTGACGCCGTCCACCTGATGGCCTTCGATCAAAAGACACCGGAAAGAAATCCCGACAAGGCAGATTATCCGGCGCCGGTATACGAGAGCTATGGCCGTCCTAGTCATGCCAACATCAATTCTGCTGTCAGGTATGATACGATCGAAAAAAAATTGGGAAAATTTAAATAACACACACTTTGGTATAATTTCCCTCTTATTGTCATATATGCTTTTTATATATTAAGATTTGATGAAAAATTTAGGGGGTAAATGAAAATTTGATTTTCTTTTTCTCCCTTTTCCTCTCTCTCTCTCTCTCTATCTCTCTCTCTCTGTTTATGTCATAAGACCTTTATTGTATATAGAGGTCTTTCGAGAATTTGAGAGAAGTTCAGAGTAAAAAAAAATTGACAGTAAATAGAAAATTTCATTTCTATCTCGCTCCCCCTTTTTTTCTCTCTTTCTCTTTGTCACAAGAGTTTCACATCTATAAAGCTTCTACGACACAGAGAAAAAGCGAGAAAGATAGAGGAAATTAAATTTGAGAAAACAAGATAAATATTCATCTATAAATTGAGATAATTGTCGAATCTATCGATAATAGAACGAAAATTGAATATAAAATTTAACAAAACTACTATCAAAAACTTAAATCAACAGCTTACTGTCAACAAATCGTAATACACATAAATTATAAATAAATTATACATAAACATATATCAATTTTTTTTTTAACATGCATTCATTACGAAAATTTTACTAATTGTTTTATTGTATTTTTTTTCAAAAAATATTTTAGATACTGGCTCGAGCACGGTACTCCGGGTGGCAAGATCGTCGTTGGAATTCCGGCTTTCGGTCGTACGTGGAGATTGAACGAAAAGAGCGCGATAAGCGGTGTACCGGAGATCGACGCTAAAGGTCCGGGTGCCGAGGGCCCGCTAACCGAAACCCCGGGAATTCTTTCATACGGCGAAGTTTGCGCGCGTTTGACGGAAAAATCCGTGGGTCAAGTACGCAGAGTCGGTGATCCGACCAAGAAATACGGGAGTTACGCTTATCGTTCGTACGATTCCGATAGCGAGGCCGATGGTATTTGGATCGGTTACGAGGATCCCGATACAGCTGGAAACAAAGCTTCGTACGCTAAAGCCAAAGGTCTGGGTGGAATCGCCATTTTCGATCTGTCGACCGACGATTTTCGTGGCACATGCACCAACGACGCTTTTCCAATCGTTCGAGCTGTCAAGTTGAAGCTGTAAATTTGAATTCATCGAATGGATTCGAATCAATTAAGTTAATTGAATGGATTCGAATCAGTTGAGTCAATTGAATGGATTCGAATCAATTGAGTTAATCGAATGGATTCGAATCAGTTGAGTCAATTGAATGGATTCGAATCAATTGAGTTGATTGAATGGATTCGAATCGATTGAGTTAATTGAATGGATTCGAATCAATTGAGTTGATTGAATAGATTCGAATCAATTGAGTTAATTGAATGGATTCGAATGAATTGAGTTAATCGAATGGATTCGAATCAATTGAGTTCATTGAATGAATTCGGATCAATTGAGTTAATTGGATGGATTCGAATCAATTGAGTTGATTGAATGGATTCGAATCAATTGAGATAATTGAATGGATTCGAATCATTTGGATTAATCGAATAAATCGAATGAATGAAATTGATTGGGTGAATTTGAACTAATTGAATTAGTTGAATCGATTTATGAGAAAAAAATTGTTTTTACGAATATTCGAATGTTTATCGATTTTGAATGATTTTATCGAATATTCGCATGGAAATGAGATGATAATAAAATTATGATGATGAAAATGTTAACATTGAGTATAGAATATTATTATTGTTTTTCAATTTTTGTTGTTTTTTTTTCGAATTCGTCGTGGTTCTCTGTAGGTCCGGTCGATGGGTTATCGAGTTTTCGTTGCTCGATTGTGATAAGAAATTTATAGCAGCGATAACAAACTGATTCGTGGCTCGGTAGTCCCGGACGAAACGTATTACGATTTTATGATCGACGAATGTTCGAACCGGTGCGAGAGCTTTCGAGAGCTTGGCAATTTTTTTTATAGCACTCTTAGCAATTAAGTCAAGATGCTTCAAGATCTTCGAAAGCTCCAAAAACTTTCGAAGTTACAGAAACTTCAGAAACAGAGGGTCGCCATATCGTGCTGGAATGAAAAAAAATTATCGATTACACAATAATTCACACACATATATATGCATATGTATATATGTAAATTGTTATGCAATCGATATAAATATGTATCTCGTTTATTTTTCATTTGTGCGATCTAAGACTCGAACAAATTCGTACTTCCCTCGTGTATATATGTACCCATCTTGTGTGTATCAAAGATTGTTTTGTCGTTATTATTTATTTTTGTTCATTCATTGGTTTATTTTGTAATTTTTTTTTTTCATTTATTTTTATATTCTTTCATTTCCGGTAAACAACAGACTAGGATTCAGGTAATATCAAACGCTAGGAGATATAACATGGCACATGACATTTAATCAGCCCTGCTCCCCACGTGCAAAAAAAAAAAATTAATCAAAATTTAATCGTCACTTTGTCCAATCGTCGATTATCTCACATCCTCGTTGGTTTCATTTCTTTCTCGTTTGTTTCTATTATTTTTTTTAATATTCTCATCGATTCTCGAACAAACACGCGATTGACGAGTTTTCGATCGGAGCTGATGTTACATTGATATATAAAAAAAATGAATCGAAAAAAATGAATAAATTATTTGGACATTGAATAATTCGGCGGATCGACAGCAGTTTTTTTTTTTGTTTTCCACAGTCGCTGATGGTCTGGGGTTTTCTAATCACGCTCGTTTCTTCGTCTCGTTATCATCTGTCAATTACGTTTTTTTTTTTCGTTTTCAATTGGATTTTTTTTTGCATCGTTTTAAATGTTAATACTTAGAAAATACTGGGCATGGTAATTGGAATAGCTTACGTCTATGGTACAATTAGTAATTCGATAGACTTTCACAGGGTAGGGCACTCGTATAACATATTCATACAATTTATGTCATTAATATAATATATATCTATATATAATATAATATAATATAATATAATATAATAAGATATAATATAATTGTAATAATAATTTATCTCCAACATTTTCATTATCGTAAATGTATTCTGCGGTTTAACGAATCAGACACGCTATCGGTGATAGATTATCTCGTAGGTACATGCATATAGATATGGGGAGGGACGTCCCATATCACCGGATTGAAATCCTTCTGTCCCCCCGATGTGGTTGATAATTTTTTCAAGTATCTTTTAGACCCTCCGAATTCACGATTCTGTTTATAGATTTTTTTGGAGCCTCCCTTCCCCTCCTTAAGTGCCCTTTTGTTTTTTCTTATCAAGATGTAACTGCTATTTAGATAATTTTTTATTCGATGACAAATTTTTCCCAAATACTTTATCGAAATTGAGGAACTGTTTTCACAAAATTGGAGTGGGCATCATATTTCAAATATATTTGTTTTATTTTTTCCCAATTTTGGAAAAATTCGATTTTTTCCGAAATTTCAATATGAGATAATGGCTTTCTATCTAGAAAAAAAAGAACAATTATGAAATCTATCTTGCAAAAAAATTGCTATTGCGATTATTTTCGATAGAAAATGGATGTTTAAAATATTAAAAAATATTAATAATATTATCCATCGAAAATAATCGAAATATCGATTTTCTTGGAGGATAGATTTCATGGTTTTTTCAAAGACAGGAAACCATGATCACATATTAAAATTTCGAAAACTCGAATTTTTTGAGAATTGAAAACAAATATTACGAACAGTTTTATGAAAAAAGATCCTCAATTTCAATAAAGTATCTAGAAAAAAAATGCCATCCAATGAAAAATGGTCAAAATAGCGGTTACCTTTTGATAAAAAGAACACGATGGAGTAAAGTGCGGGGAAGGGGGGGGGGGGGGGGTCTTAAAAAATCTACGAAAAAAAAAAAAATGATGAGGTCGTAGGATCCAAAAGATGGTTGAAAAAAATCATCGACCTCATCGGGGGATAGAAGGGTTTCAATTCGGTGTTTCGGGACGTCCCGCCCCATATATATAAAATATATATGTGTATGTGTGTGTGTGTTTGTGTCATATTTAGACGCTAAGGGGTTTGCAAAATCCCGTACATATTTGCCACTCGTCACTGTGACAGTGACAACGACAGTTCTAGAACGGGATCGTATCCTATTCGTTCACAATTCGACCGGAAATGACTACAAGCAATCTCTTCGACCCTCACTACAATTATTTTCATTCAACGCTACAAATGAATTATTCTTTTCTTTTCTTTTTTCTCGTTTGCATCGTCATCTAAATAATAATTTCTGCATCTTCGTCTACGTACTTGACGTTTGTAATTTTGCTATTTTCCACATTGCCTTCGCCTTCCACCCCCGCTCACCCCTTCGTGGCTAGTATTCGAATTTACAGCTACGACTAATTTTGTTCGAATAATTTTTCGACAATTACAATTTAAAGATACGTCTCGACGAAAAATTGAAAATATATTTTTTTTTTCATGTGGGTGTGTGTTTGTGTGTGTTGTGGCGGGAGGTAGTTACGCAGAAAGATCTAATATATATGTATATAATGCACATTGTGTCGGTGTACTGAAAAAATTCCCAGTTGGAATTGTTAGTGTTGGTTTTTTTTAAAATCATTTTATTATCGTGTTTTTCATTTTTATTTATTTATTTATTTATTTATTTTTTCAAATTTTTCTTGCTGCCGTTTTTCTGATTGCATTCGAATCCAGTAGTGTGTGTGTGTGTGTTTGTGTTTGTGTGGTTCGGTATGTGTTGTTTCAAACAGTCAATATCGTCGGTGGCTCATTGGCATTGCCGAATCGGAATCGGCCAATTGAGTCGCCGAACGATTCGCATAATCGTCTATCGCGAGAGGACGGTTTGCTTGTTTTAGTTTTAGTTTTAGTTCATTTTTTTTTGTTTCTTTTTCGTTTTTATCTCTTCTTTAGGCTGTGAGTGGCGCACTCGTGCTGTGGAACTATCGTCTCGTGTAATTAGTTACTTTTATTTAGTTTTTTTATATCCATATATTATATATATTTTTTTTCTTTTGTTTTTTCAATTATTTATTTATGTATTTTTTTTTTGTTTTTCAATTTTCATTTCTTTCTTTTCTTTTTCTTTAAAAAAACGTCGGCAGTACACTAAAGGGAGGCCATGAACTCCGTCAGTCGTATATATGAATATATATATATTTTTTTTTTTCGTTTTGTTTTGTTCATCGAATGAAATTTATTTTAAAACGAAATGTTGTTCCATTAAACAAAACGAATTTCCATTCTCGATGATAACGCTATGCTTCAAAACAACAACAGGACATCACGCGTGTTCACACCCCTGATTATCAATACCTCCCCCAACCTTTTGCCCCCCCCCCCCCCAAAATTCACATCGAAACAAATTTTTTCATCAAACAAAACAAATTTCCATTTCCAACGACAACACATCTGACCCAGTCCGGATGTACGAACAAAATTCAACTCCGATTTTTCGAGTAAATATCAATCGCAGACAAAAAATTGTAATGATCAAAGTTATAGAGAATTTTATTCCCTACAAATTTGTTTCTATTCATCAACGCGTTAAACTTTGAAATAAACAAGATAATGCGATAACTAAATTTCCCTCCTCAACTCCTATTTCCCAATTTGAATCAAAAATATCAATCGTAGATGAAAAATTGTAATGAACAAAGTTGTAGGAAATTAAATTTCTTACGAATTTTGTCATAAGCATTTTCAGTGAAAAGTTGAAAATGGGCGAGTTATTTAACAAAAACGAATTTTCGTTTAATTCAAGATGGCTTAAAAATTCAACAATTGGAAAAAGAAAATTGTACTCGATATTTTTTTTTGTAACAGATGTACATTCCGACTGGGCTAATCGTTCTTCAAAGCAACAACACGGAATCACGCGTGCTTACACGCCTGATTATCAATCCCCCCCACCCCCTTTTCTTTTTTTTCTTTCTTTTTCTTCCCCCTTCCCACCCAATCGTTATGACTACATGACGGAACATCGTTTGACGTTGTACCTATTATCTTGGTCCACATTGTTAACGCTAAGTACTTTGAGCAGTCTCTCCGTGTCCTTGAAGTGACCGTATTTGCTCGCAAGCACCATTTTTTTGCGTTTTCTCGTTCGCAATCGACGACCACGATTATTACCACGTGACAACGTCATTTCCAACATTTCCTCGAGACGCAATCTTATAGGCCAAACATCGTCACCGCGTTCCTCGATAACGTCGTCGCACGTGGCTGTCGTTCCCGAATCCTGACTGTTCGGTTGTCGTTGAATCTTCGGTCTCGCGATTTTTTCGTCATCGTTATCGATCATCGTTATCTTCGTTGCCGCGCAAGAATCGTGCACACGAACCGGTCGCGCCAAAGATGATCTTTTTTTCGCCGGTGTCGATTGTCCCGAACGTTTGACAACAATATTTTTTCCATTGTTGTTTTTTGTTTTTTCCGAATTGCCGACGATTTTCTTTCTTTTCGACGATTCACCGGTGCGAAATGATCCACCGGACGTTGCCACGGATTTTTCAACGATCGATGGACCATCGATTTTTCGCGAATTCGATTTTACAATTTCTCTCGTAGCGGAATTTTTTCGTAAATTCGTCGAACGATTGTTATGATTTTTAATCGCGTTTACGTTATTGTTGTTGTTGTTGCTGTTGTTGTTGTTGCGTATTTTTTTCGAATTGTTCGCGGTAGCGACGACGGCGCTGGGATTCGTGTGACGACACTGTTCGGCGCATTGCAGACAGTCGTAATATTTTTCCGTTATTGAATGAAAACTTTTCATCTTTGACGACGACGATGATGACGACGAGGATGTTGTTGTTGTTGTAGTTGTCGTGGCCGTCATCAATTCATGACGGCTGACCGTGTCGAAGTAACAGTTTCCACGTCGATTGGGTTTCTGTCACACTTCCTGCAGGTACTTGAGGGGACATAGTGTCTCCTTGAAACAAACGTCACCCTCCTTGTCGACGTGTTCCGAAGATCTCGTGTCCGCGGCGCAACGTACCATCGCCACACCGTCCACTTCCTCGCCCACTTGAATGACGATCTGAAAAATTGAAAAAAAAAAATTAATTAAACAAAAGAACAGATGAATAATTCAACAATTCAATAATTCAATAATTCAATAATTCAATAATTCAATAATTCAATAATTCAATAATTCAATAATTCAATAATTCAATAATTCAATAATTCAATAATTCAATAATTCAATAATTCAATAATTCAATAATTCAATAATTCAATAATTCAATAATTCAATAATTCAATAATTCAATAATTCAATAATTCAATAATTCAATAATTCAATAATTCAATAATTCAATAATTCAATAATTCAATAATTCAATAATTCAATAATTCAATAATTCAATAATTCAATAATTCAATAATTCAATAATTCAATAATTCAACAATTTAACAATTCAACAATTCAATAATTCAATAATTCAACAATTTAACAATTCAACAATTTAACAATTCAACAATTCAACAATTCAACAATTCAACAATTCAACAATTCAACAATTCAACAATTCAACAATTCACGCACGACATAAAAAAAAAGTGTATTCTAAACACATGGTTACCTGATCACGTAGCAGGGTAGTTTGATCAGCGAGTTGCAGATTTCTCGTGACCTGCAACGTCTTTTGTCCCGATTCGACGCGCATCACGTAGGCACTTGGAAAGTAACCGGCACGACCGCCCAAACACTTTCCCTTCCACCAATCCTTCTCGGATTTGTCGATAACCGTGATCTTGTAACCGGCTCTGTAACGTGACAAAAAAACGAAGAATGTCGTAAAATTTTTGCGTAACAATCGTCGATGATTGTAACTCGTTGACGTGGATTTTGCTCACTTGAGATCGAGCTCGTCGCGATGACGAGCGTCAAAGTTGTACAACACAACGTAGAGATTGTTGGGCGGTAAAACGCGTTTGCCGATAGACGGATTCAAATGGTTCTGATTGTTGGTGTGGGGCGATGGACAAGGCGACGTACTCGCGGATGAATATGACTTCTCGTTGTCGTCGGGCAGTTCCATGCTCGACATTCTGATGGCGCTTCTCACGTGCTTGTGGACCGGATGTCCCTGTCCCGGACTGCAAGGAGCTGCGAAAAAGTTATAAGGAATTATATCAAAAAATTGAAAAAAATTTCAGGTTGTTTGAAAATGCAGAAAAACGAAAAATCATGTCGGGTTTGGGAAAAGTTGAAAGTTAAAAGTGTACTCACACAATCGGTTGATACTGCCGCTGTCGGAGTGTCGCGGTGGCGTCGAGTCCTTGTGACCGACCCCGGAGTAATAGTCACGCGGACGATGACGCACGTGGGCCGAGCCCTCGGGCGAGTCCAGGCTCAGACTCTTCATTCGCAGATTCAGTCTCTCGCGTCTACGTTGAGGACTATGCGGGGCTTCGTGTTTCATGATATCTATTATGAGTCAGTCCTGCTACCGATTGGTGCTCGATGCTCGATGTCGACTAACGTGCGATGCGATCGCTCTAATATTGGTTCTGTTTTGTTTTGTTTTTTCTTTTTTTTTTTTCTTAATTCACGACTCGAATTTATTTTTTGATTTACTATTCTTTTTTTTCATCATTATTTTTTTTTAAATTCTCATTTTTATTTGTTTTTGTTAAAATTTTGTATTGGTTCGGCAACATCATAATTATTGTCGTGATATATATATGTATCGCTACAGCGCCCTGAGGGGGCAGATTTGCGTAAACTTGTGATTTTTTGTTGCTTTTGATTTTTCTTTCACAAAAGGCAAATTGTGAGAAATTGAAAAAAAGGTCAAATGTTTGATTTGATTACCGTCATTTAGTGCGATCGTTTTTTTGTTTCTATTTTTTTTTTTTCAACTACTTCAAGCTTTCTCGTGAGAGAAAACTTGTGTTTCACTACGATTCAAGGTTATCCTCAGTGGGAAAGGGGTTGCTACTTGTTTGGATTTGTTATTTTTTTTTATTTCTGGCACGTTCGACATGAGCTTCGAACACTCTCCTGTACATATATGCATATTTGTATGTAAATATATATAGAAATCAACACAAACACGTACAATCAGTTACCGATCTTGAGACAGATTTGAAGAGACAGTGAGAAAGAGAGAGATAAAGATTTTTTAGTCGAGGTACAGGACTTGGTAAGTCGCTCGTACATAGAACGTGCCACAGTTCACAATACAACTATATATGTGACGTTCCGCAAGAAAAAGGGACCTCGAGCGAAAAAAATCGTTCAACAGGTTTTAGATGCAATCGATGATCTTCGAATTTTGAATTTTGTCCGTTCTGAAAAGCTTGCTTCTAACCTTCGAGGTTTATTTTTCTCACGGACTATCCCATATGTATACATAATATATATATATATGTAATATAAATGTGTCTTCACCAAAATAAATAATTTAGAAAAAAAGCATATCACAGTGAAGAGCGATGAAAAGAAAGAAAGAGAGGAGGAGAGGGAAATACAGAGAAAAATAACGAGGAAGAAAACAATTTGATAAAAAAAAATAAAACAGTTAAACAAGAATCTTAAAATGTTATCTTCCATTTTGGGACACGACTCGTGTGACGTTGGTGGGGTGAGGGGCGACGGGGGGTTCTTTTGGGCAATAAAGGTCCATGAAAAAATAATAAAAATCGATGACACTGGATGAAATAATATATTTTATTTACATTATTTACAACTCATTCAAAAACGATTCGAATGATTGGATACTTTAGCGTCATTTGCACAAAAAAATATGAAGAAAAGGGTGAAACGTTTAGTCCAACGTGAAAATCTGTATCGGAAAAAGTCCATTAATGAATCTACGACGATGAATGGTCATGGATTTTAATTGACCATCCGATTAACGTCGATGAGAAAATATTACAAGGAATTAGGAGGGGACGGGGTCGTTTCGAAGATGGCGAAATAATTTCGTGCGTAATTCTCAACAGTCACGAAGGATCAGGAACGTAGTGGATTAATTATTTTCGTCGATCCAAATTAGGCTCAATTGGCGGTTGAGGGGAAGCGAAGGGGGGGGGGGGAGGATTAGGGATTGACCCATTTTATTCGGCCAATCTCAGTAACATTTCGATCGTCAGTAAACGACGCACTCGAAGGTTCGCAAGCTCCGCGCGATTTTCCAGGTTCAACCCCCAAGGCACGACCCCTAATTAACGTCCAATTAGCGTCCCATCTAATTAGACCGATAGTCATCAGCGGACCACACAACTCGATCCTATTGTTACTCATTGTCAAATACAAAACAGCCAACGTCGACGAAATATCGTCGCACAAATTGTTTTTTTTTTTTTTTTTTTTTTTCATAATTACCTATCTTTTTTCTTTCCACCATTTTGTTTCGTTCGAAATGTTTTTTTCAAAAACAAAATTCAAAAACGATTAGTTTTTGTCGATTTTTTTTCAGATTCTCGGTTTGAAAAATGAGAAATAAATAAAAATGATAATAATAATTTGTCGTTTTTATCGATTTTTTTTGGTGCTCGGTTCGCGACGAAGAGGGGGCTTTCGGAACAACGGTGACGAGGAATCTCGGGCCATGAGTATCAACGGTTGGCCGGAGGGTCGTGGCCCGGAGGTCGAAGCACCACCTGGTCAATTCGAATTGTGTCAAAGCCTTTTTTTTCAATTTATTTTTTATCTATTCTTTTTTGAATCATTATTAATATTGTTATAATTATTATCGTTGTCTGTTGATTTGTTTACTTTGACGATTCGACATTTTCTATATTTTTCAAAATTATGATTTTTTTCTTTTTCATAACAAGACAATAACGGTCCCTCGATTATTTCTGATCGGATAATTGTGATTCGTTCGAAATAGGCGGTTACAAATTTTGTTAATATTTTTTTTTGTGTGGCAAGACGAAAGAGCGAGAACGAAAAAGAGGAAACAAAAATAATACGAGTTGATGTATATATTCGTCATCGTTTTTTGCTAGCGCTGCGCTGTCGCTGCAACGAGGCCGATCTCGTGGCGGGGGTGGTCGTGGGCGAGATCGTCGAGGGTTGATCCGACTCGCGATGATTAAACATCGACAGCACCAGTGGCAATCCGAACGGTCTTGTGCCCGATGCAGATCCACCGCTACCACGTCCTGATCAATTTTCAGTTCGATGGTAATTTTTTTTGCATCTCGTTTATTCGAATTTTCTCTCTCTTTCTCTCTCGCTTTATCCCGCTGTTTTTCGCTTTCTCTTGATTCTCCGACAATCAAATTATTCAGAAATGCGAAAGCATTATAAATATATTCAACAGAGAATCATAACTACTTGTCAATCATAAATTTTTATGTCAATTAAGAGAACTTAAAATTGATACGAGAAATCAAGGTATAAAATAATATAATGAAATGACAATCATTTTAACATATTATGTTATTATTATATGTTATATATTGTTTTCTTCAATCATTTTATATCCTGCATTTTGTTGTTTAATTACATTTTTTAAAATAATTGTTATAAAATCTTATTATTGATAATCAATTATAATTCTCTGATCAATATATACATAGATATCTATATATTTATATATCTATATATCTATATATATATGTGTGGATATAGAACGAGAGACAGAGAGAAAAAGCGAAAAAGAGATGGAGATCGAGATAGTGACGTTATCGATGAAATCCATCGAATTAAAAGCAGAACTAAGCAAAAAATTAAAAATTCGAGTTTTCGCAATAAAAATAATAATGAATCTATTATTCACAGTGCTGTTAGTCGTAGCTTTATTAATTCCAAATAAAATTTGAAAAAAAATCACGATTGATGAACTGATTATTCATTGAAATAAGAATTCAGAAAAAAAAAAAACACTTTGATTCACAAAGCCATGGATGACGTGAGTTGTGAGAAAAATTGCGAATGATATATCGAGGTGGAGAAGCTTTTTCAGTGTGTTGTTCGTAATCGCACGAGTTTTTACGACTATTTTTTTCTGTCCTTTACGAAGCGACACGAAATCGATGATGATTTTTTTTTGTTTTTCGCCAGACTTGTCGGTTCCACGACAGGCTGGGACGTCGGAATGCCGATGGTCTCGTGTCACGGAGGGTCGAGGGGGCGGGGATGGTCTAAGAAGAGGACGAGGGAAGCTGGAGGGAAAAAGAGAGAGAGAGAGCGCGGTTCGACAACATCTTTTGCTCGAAGCTACCCTTTCGTTTCACGGTGCATTCGTGGTGCACTCGGGATTGCTCGATTGCTCCGTTTTAACGAGCAGTCTATTCGCCCGATTGAATTATCATTTTTTTTTGCTTTTTACCCACTTCTTGTTATCATTATTATTATTATTTTTTCTCGTTCGCAAGCCAGAACGGCGCTGTTTGCTCGTAATGCATTGAGCAATATTGACGAGCTATTTGCAACCTATTTTTCTATTTCACTCTTTAATTTTTTTTTTTTCGTTTTTTTTTTGCTTCTCCATCGTTCGTAAATAAATATTTTTTATTTTTCGCGTAATTTCATACAAAATATGACGATTAATTAATTAATGAATTCATTTGAAATTCTTTTACTTTTTTAAGATTTGTTCGGTCGACGTTGTATTTTTTTTCTTATTCTTTTTGTTTCAGAATTATGCTTTTTTATTCTACCGTAATCCGAGGGCCGAAAGGGGGGGGTAGCAATGACAAGAGCTGGGAGCTTGCTTGGATATAATAATTCTCTTCACAACGGTTTAGTCACGTATTTATCGATTTCACGCTGCACCACCTTTTCTTCCCCCCCCCCCCCTTCCCCCTCGCGCCCTTGGCCAATCGTCACGATGAGACGATGATCCATCGTCTTTGCGTTTGCTTTTCATCACGACTCTCGAATTTCTTCATCGAGTCATCGTCGTCGTCTCAACTTTGTCTGTTTTTATCCCTCGTCGCATTATCACGTATTTTATTATTATTATTATTATTATTATTATTATTATTGTGAATTTTATTTTTATTCCCTTCGAAAGCGTCGTTGGGATTGTAGAAAAAAAAAAAAAAAAACAGTTGTCAAGTTAACATATGTTAAATTAAGTAGATAAGCTGGGCCGATTTCTAGAGGCCCTATTTTATCGACTGGCTTTGAACCAGCCCCAGCTTATGTACTAAATTAACATTTGTTAAATCGGCATTTTGTCAGATTAACATTTGTTAAATCGGCATTTTGTCAGATTAACATTTGTGATAATTGACATTTTGTCCGATTAACATTTGTTGAATGGACATTTTGGCAGATTAGGATTTGCTTAATTGACATTTTGTAATATCAAAATTTGTTTAATTGACATTTTGTAATATTAAAATTTGTTTAATTGACATTTTGTCATATTAACATTTGTAAAATTGACATTTAACCAGATCAACATCGGTTCAATTGACATCCTGTCAGATCAACATCTGTTGAAATTGACGAAATATCAAATATTTCGTCAAATTGCAAGTACGTTGGAATGCACTACGAATAATTTGGGACGTACAAGTGAACAGTCGCGTACGAGTCGTGCCCCCCTCCCACCGTTTGCATCACATTTTTTGAGGAACGGAATGTGGAAACAAAGTAACAAAAAAAAAAAAACAAAAAAAAACGAACAAAATTTTGAATTGGAAATATTGTACAACAGTGGGTAGCGTTTGTAGAATAAGAAGAAAGAAAAAAAAACATCACTGTTAAAAAATAAAAAATGAAAATTTGAAAAATAAAATAAAAATAAAACGTAGACGAGCACCCAGTGAAGGAGCGGCGTGGTCTTACCAGAGGTGGACGAGGAACAGGGGTGTGAGGAGGAGGTCCTCGCCGACGTAGGTGGCCCACCTACGGCCGTAGGTTGATCGCCAATTACCGGAGGCGTGGGTGGTGAATTTGTCGAATTTCCACGAATCTCACCGGCTTGCTTCAACACCTGGTACGTCGTGTCCACGTCTGTCGGGTTTACACGATTGTTTTTTTTGTTTTTTTATTTTCAAATTTTTTTAAAAACGTTTTTTTTCTAATACTCAAACACGAAAAAAAAACAATTATTAAAAAACGAATAATAAAATAAGTAACGATAATGATAATAATCGTCGACTTCACCTGCGAGACGTTGCTTCATTCAAGTTTCCGTTTTTTTTTTTTTTTTTTTTTTTTTTCATTGTGCCAAATTAAGAAAATATTTGGTTCCCTATTTCTTTTTTCCGTTCGAAGATTTTCGGAGGCTGTGTGTGCGCGCGCATGCGTGGGTACGTTTGTGTGTTGATGAGGCGAATGACAGCGGAATTAATCGATTTGCGGTATTAATCATTCGTCTTTCGAAAATTAATGTTTTAATTAAATGTAATTTTTGAAAATTCGTGATTATTTTTTTTTCGAGTCAGTCGCATTTCAAGGGTGGTTTCGTCGTCAGACGGATTTTTTGGGATATTCTCGCAGGTGTTTGTGTTAATTGCGAATAATAAAATAATCCAACGCACTGATCGCCGAGGGGAGAAACATAATTGCGAGAAATCGGGGAATTTATTATTTTCAGCTCATCGATTGGACGCGAAAAAAAAAAATCAAAAGACATAATTGGAAAAAAACAAAAAAATTCACAATTCAATCATAACATTTTTCCGAATGATGTTTCTCTCTTTCGTCAATGTTGAACAAAAAAATATTAATAATAAACCAGAGCATTGAAATTAAAAAAAAAAAAAAAACAAAAAACAAAACAATAATAACAAAATATACAAATCAAAAACGAACGAGGGACGATTGCGCTCAAATTGTTTTTCCGCAAACAAAAAAACAAAATGTCGAATTTCGTTTTGGTGGAATTTACATTTGGTTCTCGTACATGAGAAAAAAATAAATATAAGAACCAATGAAACAATTGAATATTCAAAAAAAAGGGAATCAAATTAAAATAATAATGATAATAATAATAATAAAAACATTTTTGTACTCACTGTGCTCGACGTTGGGAGTGTCGTCGGCCGGAGGGGCGGTAGTTTTTTGTCGTCGAAGAAGCGGTATACCGCCACCACGTTTGGGCACCAGAGCCGGACACATGTTCGGTTGCACCGTGCTCATGCAGTCCGCGTGGGCGTTTACCTTGCAGCCCCGACAACGGAAACCCTGTCGGCTGTGGCCCCTCAACACTTGGCCGCAGGCGTCGCAAGGCGTTATCTTGCGATAAGTGTACTCTCGCCACTGGTGACCACCCTCCGATTCCAAGCTTTTTCTAATTTTGCAAAACAGACGAAAAAAAACAAACAAAAAAAATTAAACGACGCTAAATAAGAATTTTTGTCGAAAATTGAATAACCGAATAGTAAATCAATGATAATAAAAAGATTGGAAGACATTGAATGACACGTACGAGCTTTGTGAGTATATGACGAAAGATTGGGACGTGAATGACAATTACCTGGACATTGCCACGACAGTGGAAACTGCATGATACATTGCCTGCTTTCCTCTTCGTTGATCAAGCGTTAGTCGATGAAAAATCAATCGTTGTTAGTTAGACAAATTGTTACACAAATATCGAGTCCACAGAATTTTTCAATTTTTTTCTATTGTCGCTGTTGTGTCAATTTTTTTTTCAAATCAAGGATTGATTGCAACGTAAAAATTGTTATTGCAAACGACGATAGTTGACGTCAATCGATGTGACATTGATCAATTATCGTTATTCACATTATTATTCGAATATCGAGTTGATAGGATTTTTCAATTCGATGACCAATTAATTTTTTTTTCTCAATTATTTTCAAGTATCTTTAGTTCTGGTTAGTTTTGCGAATTGACGTGTCAAATTTTTCGTGAGACATTGCATTATCATCTGAATAATGAACTTGACGAATCTTAACTATTGGTTATTAAGAAATAATTGAATCGTCCTAGAAAAATATATTGCAATAACGATTATCATTGTTAGTCGACAGAAAATTGATTCACGTCGATTATTCACATCATTATTCAAATATCAAATCCACAGGATTTCTCAATACAATAAGCAATTCATTTTTTTTCAATTATTAGCAATTGGTTTCAATTATTTTCGATTCCTGCTGATTGAAAAAAAATCATCGTATCAATTTTATAAGCGACACGCAGAATTATGGTTGCCATTGGCAAACTCTTCAGTGGCTTCGATCGACGAATTATCTACCTCGATCAATTATTGCAAATGACTAAAAAATAATTAAATCGATTGATTTGGACACGAGAAAGCTCGACATTTTTTTATCATCCTTCGTGTGCTCAAATTAAATCGTGTAAAATGGATTATAACCTAAAAAAAATATTGCAATTCGAATTGCAAACAATTGCACCAATTCCAATGGATTTTTTTGTTTCTCAAATTTTTCAATTACGGATACTGACTTGTCGACAGCCGGTGGGGTGGTCGGTGAACTGGTTTTCAAACTCTTGAATGCTTTGAGCCATTTGTGTTTGGTGTTGCTTCCGGTCGAGCCGTTTGACATTTTTCGATTGCTCACGGGATCCGGCTGACCGGCTTCCCCCGAACCGAACAGGTCCTTCTGCAATTTATCAATGACGAAACGTCAATTAGCGAACCATCCGACATCATTATCATCATCATCATTCAATTTCACAATTAAATTCGTTAATCTAAAGACGAACGAATAATCCGATCCGTACGAATCATCATTGGATCGGAATAATTGATGAATTTCTGATTATACAATTTTAGAACGCGTCCGCCATCGTTAATCTGTCTCACCGGAGACACGTGAAGATATCGATCATACTCGACCACGACGATGGAACTAAATATAAAATCTCGGATATTGTGCACAGTCGATTAATCTATTTTGTCGTCGTATTGACGTTTCATGAGGTCACAGCCACGAAATTGAAAATATACGAATGCAAAAATCTATTTTTAACAAGAATAATCGAATTATTTGCAATTTGGAAAATTATTTTCGAAGTGTGAGTTTGTAATTCGTCCAACGTGTATTATATGCAAGACCAACTAAAAACCTTCACACACACACACGAAAGAAAATATCGAAATATATGACAAAATAAAAAAAATTAATATAACAAAATATTTTTCGTTTTTTATTTTGATTGTAATTTTTGAGCACTGACGTCACAAATCTCGATGCCACGACAAATTATTACATATATTTATATTTTTTTTACAGATTCTATTGCAGATGAATGCATGAAAATATCACAATCGATGTCAAATAGACAGATATATGTAATATAACTACAGTATATATATAAATTTTTTTTTTCAAATTTTTCACTGACTCGGCATACTGGCTTCTTCCGGATCTTACGATCCCGGTCCAAAGATCGATATTTTCTTATTCGACTGAGAAGCATCAGCAGTTATATCATTCGTCTGTCAATTATTCAATTCCAATTGATTTGTTTCTCGTTTCCGAACGAAAATAATTTTGTTCAAACGATATTTGATTTTTCCCTCCCTCCTCATCCCACCTATTTCAATTCCAATGGAATTTTTTATTTATTTCATTTTTTTTTCCGCAACGAAATCGTTTCGACGACCGACACGTTCGATGTTCGAAACAAACACTGAGAGGTGAATAATCGAGAATGGTGGAACACTACGAGAAACGAAGCCCGACCAGTTTTAATGCGACCGTGTCGTGAGTGAGAGTGAGAGACAGAGACAGAGACAGATTTAAAAAAAAAAAAAAAAAAAAAAAAAAAAAAGGAAAGCTTCGTCGCTTAATTGGATATTTCTTGGCGTGTGTGTGGATAAATCGAGAAAACAATGGAGATGGCTAAATCGTAGGCGTTGTAAGCCGTCAATCTCGTCGTTCGATTGTAAATCGAAGGGACGAGAAATTTTCGCAACCCCATTGTCGTCAAGTTCATCCCCCCCCCCAACCCTTGGCCGCCCTTTCCCTGAGTTCCCAGTCTAATGGTCGTTCGAACAAGGTGCATATGCGGTGCATCGTGCATGATTATTCGAGATTGGCCGAGCCAGTGATCCGCACGATTGACCCACAAGCTCCAATCCACTTCTCTTTGTAGACACGACAACGACTATTGTTGCGAAACACACACACACACACACACACACATACACACATACACACACGAGTTCGTCGTTACCGATATCGGTTGGCAATATTGGCCCGGACACGAGTGAACGACGTTATTTCGGGCCACAATATCGTCCATTATCGTTGCACACACATAACACACACACATTCACACACCCACACACACACACAACAAGGCGGACGGTCTCTTAACAACGGGGGCATCCCATCACCACGTAGGGACGTTGCAATCACCAAAATAAATTCGACGAACGATCCATCTCGTTATTTTCAATTATAACGCAATTTATTCTAATCTCAATATATTTTTTTTTTCACGGTCGTTGTAATTTCATTGTCGGTCGCTTTTAGGATTCCGTCCCGAGTAAAGAAAATTATATGTATATAGTCTATACATAAACTATATATGGGATTGGGCATATATATTTTATATCTTTATATCATATATAGTTTATATATACATATATGTATATATATATTATTTTTTTTCTTGGGGTACCTCCAAAAGGAACAAAACAGAGGGAACCCGTATAAGAATCGTCTGTCCGTCTGTCTATCTGTCCATCTGTCCATCTGTCCGTCTGTCCGTTTGTCCATCTGTCCGTCTGTCCGTCTGTCAATTTTTCCAAAAATCACGGAACATGGAAACTTGAAATTCGACATCGTAATACTCGACATTGTAGATCTCATGAATCCACACATTTTGCACTAGTTAACACTCAAAACCTTTATACCATAATTAAAGAGGGTGTAAATTAAGTACTCGAAAAAAAATGTATGTTGCATTTTATACATCATGTGGGGTGTCATCTAAAATGGCTTATTGTGTAAAATAAAAAAATATATATTTTCTTACAATTTTTCAATAGCACGTTTGAAAATATATATTTTGAAAAATATGCGGGAATAGACCATCCCCTTCCCCCCCCCCCCTGGAGCTGTATTTGTGACTGTCAGATCGCAAAATGCGACTTGGTTCTGCAAGTTTTGCTTGGGCTGTGAATTGATGTGAGTTTTACGGAGAAGGAAATATTGTAATGTTGGTTACTATTGCGAGGTCTACTATTGAGAGGTTTTAGTGTATTGCAGAACTCTCTACACCCCAGTCAAACCCCCGAACTAGACCAGTTTTCTTTCTCTTTTTCCGGTGATTATGTAGTTATACAGAAAACAAAAATCACGAAATGATAAAGATATCGAAAATGTTGAAAATTGTGCGTTTTTTTCGTATATTGTACGAAAAAAACCACCTTGCACGTGTGTGTGTGTGTGTGTGTAGGTGTAAATTATTCCAAAAGTACAAAAAAAAAAAAATAATAATCCACAAATAAACGTAATAATCCAAATACATTTTTTCGCATCTACAAATTACGTGTGGACTGAAAAATAAAAGAAAACAAACAAAACAAAAAAAAAAACAATCCTACATACTTTATAAAGCGTACAACACGCTATCCAATCTCGTAATCGATCCAACCATTTGCCACAAATACACAAATGTCACGGATTAAAAAAAAATATAAAAAAAAATAAAAAAAAAAATTATCATCAACAAATTATGGCGACGACGACGAAAATGACGGAATAACGAACCGACATAACGTAGATGTAATCGTCGAGACTGACTGCCAAGTGTTACTTCGGTATAGCGAGTTTTCGTTTCAAACCCACTCGCGTGATTTCCAGCTTGAGGCACGAAAATTTCTAATAATATACCTTGTAACCGAGCCCCGGAAAGGGGGCGGGGGAAGAAGAGAGAGATTTGCCCTACGGTCGCACGAAGCGAAGTTCCGTCTCAAAATGAATTTTCCTCCTCGTAGATGAAAGTCCGAAATTTGTTTATTTTTATTTTTGTTTTTGAAATACGAAGTAATTTGAAAAAATTATTATTATTTTTGTTTCTTCGTTTTGAATCACGTCAAACGTGTGCGACGCTTTTTTTGAAAATTATTTGATTAATTTTTTTTTCCCGAAGACGATGATTTATGTTTGTAAAGTGAGTTTTTGAATGAACCGTTCGCCCACGCAGTCGGCTTGGAGACTGTCGACGCGAATGAATCGCGTAGCCGTGGCCGAAGACACGAGACACGAGGTTGACGCGTCGACGCTTGCGCGCGTCGATTTCGTCGGATGCACCGCGTGCATGTGCACCTCTCGCTGCAGCAGCGAGGACAGCAGACTTGCCCCTTCTCCACGGATATATAATTATACTCGATAATTATATTCCAACGAGTTAATAATAATTTAATCCGATAATCATTCTTACCAATAAATAATAATAATAATAATAATAATAATAATGTTTTCCGAAAATGTTAATGCTCAATGATTATTGTCAGAATGTGAATTTTAAAACATCGAGAAACAATGCAGAACGACATGATGATATGCGATAATCATTTATGGGGCGAATGATATTCAATATTCATTTTTTTACGAGAATAATTATGGTTGATAATTATCGTTGAAAATAAAATAAACGAATTTACGAACCAGAAAGACAAAAAATAATAATAATATGGAATGATTATTTTCAAACGTATGAATATTTCATGATCATTTGAGAAATATGGAATTATTGAAAAATCGTGTTTGAAAATAAAATAAACAAATCGATAAAACAGTGAGATAAAAAATAAAACTAGACGCACGCATAGACAGGATAAAAAATACATTTTTACCCATCTCTCCGGGATAATTTTGCACCCGACGAAAAATTTTCACAAACACTCGAGTAGGTATCCAATGGTGCCAAGATAAATCAAAATTTTTTCGACCAATCTCTGGTGCCAAGATAAATAAAAAATCCTTGGAACGGAAATTTTTCTTCTTTGATACATTTTTTCATATGTTTGTAAGGTGAGAGAGAGAGAAAGAGAGAAAAAGAGAAAGAGGGAAAGAGAGAAAGAGACTAAGAGAGAAAGAGGAAGAGAGAAAGAGAGAAAGAGAGAAAGAGAGAGGAAAGAGAGAAAGAGGAGAAAGAGAGAAAGAGAGAAAGAGAGAAAGAGAGAAAGAGAGAAAGAGAGAAAGAGAGAAAGAGAGAGAAAGAGAGAAAGAGAGAAAGAGAGAGAAAGCGGAGAAAGAGAGAAAGAGAGAAAGAGAGAAAGAGAGAAAGAGAGGAAAGGGAAGAGAGAAGAGAGGAAAGCGAGAAGAGAGAGAAAGAGAGAAAGAGAGAAGAGAGAGAAAGAGAGAAAGAGAAGAGGGGAAAGAGAGGAAAGAGAGAAAGAGAGGGAAGAGAGGAAGAGAGAAAGAGAGAAAGAGAGAAGAGAGAAGAGAGAAAGAGAGGAAAGAGAGAAAGAGAGAAAGAGAGAAAGAGAGAAAGAGAGAAAGAGAGACAGAGAGAGAAAGAGAGAAAGAGAGAGAAAGAGAGAAAGAGAGAAAGAGAGAGAACGAGGAGAGAGAAAGAGAGAAAGAGAGAAAAAGAGAAAGAGGAGAAAGAGAGAAAGAGAGAAAGAGAGAAAGAGAGAAAGAAAGAAGAAAGAAAGAAACAGAGAAACAGAGAAACAGAGAAACAGAGAAACAGAGGAAACAGAGAGAACGAACGGCAACTCGCTTAACACGTAATTCTCGAAGGACTCCGCAGCACATTCGAACGATCGACTCGTCCACGTCTCGCTAGCTCCACTTTTCGGGGTTAGGAAAGCTTCTCGCACTTTCCATCAACCCCGATCAATCAAAATTAAATAAAAACAACAACGAACAAACAAAAAAAAAACAATCTCTGCAAGATGAGGATAAGCACCACGCGTCGACACACTCACAATAATAATAATAATAATAATAACAATAATAATAATAATGATAACAATAACACAAATCGATAAACAAACATTCACAATTATTGTGCCTACGTTGAATCATGTGTTATTGCGTGTTTTTTTTTTTTCGTTTGTTTGTTGTTGTTTATATGATTAATTACTAACGATTCGCGAACGCAGAGTCGTCCAGCCCATGGTGACACGAGTCGGGATATCGACGGATCCTCTCCTGACCTAGGCAGCCCCACTGTGCGACCGGGATGGGGATTTTTCGCACAGGCGAACTCGCTCGCTCTTCGGCGCTCGTGTGCAAGCTCTCCCCCACTTGCCCCGTCGTCGTCGTCGTGGTGGTCGTCGGGCGGCTTGGCCTGACCCACTTCGTCAGGGCGCAAACGTCGCGCGATTGCGCCCCGGCTATGTTTATTCGCTGTTTATCATTTTCCATACGTATACGTCCGTGTTCGCGATAATTCTAATCTCGTACATCGTTTCAATTGGTATTAACGGTCGTATTATTTCATTAATTAAGAGAAAAAAATTAATTGAATTATAATAAATTTTTTTTCGTTATTATGAAATTTATTTCGTCCTTGAATCTTTTCGTTTCGTCCTTTTCGCGCTCGGGAAATGTCTTTGCGTTTCGGCATCGCGCTTATACGCTTTGAATCGTGTTAATTTTTTTTTCGAATTTTATTAAATTTTGTTTAGCACATCGAGGGAAATAAATGTGTGTGTGTGTGTGTGTGTGCGTAATTTCAATAACATTTATTTACACGTGGGGGCTGAATGACGCAAATTGAAACAAAATGTCCATGTAATACGAAAATAATTTGAAAAAGAAATCGAGAAGAGAATTAATGATAAATAAAAATTTCGAAAATTATGTAAATTAACGAGAAAATAAAAATATTACAGTTATAACTTTTTTTAATTTTCTCAATTGCATTGAAAAATGAAAAATTATTCATTGGTATGACGCGGAAGCTCAAAATTGTTTCTCCTGAAATGTGTTGCATCAACATTCCCGACTCAAATGTATAACAAAAAAATTCTCATCGATAACCAAAAGTCACGACCTTCGCCAGCTCCATCACTCCCGTACGTTTTTTTAATCCTCGTCGATCCATCAACTGAACTATATCAAAGTGCTTCGGCCATATTGTCAGATTTTCGGGATGATAAGTATTTTCATAAAAAAATAGAAAAAAAAAAAATTATTTTTAAAGATAAAAAATATGCATCGATCGGTTTTTTACCAAAGACAAAAATAAACAATCGGCTTTACTTGAGTCATTATCACTCTGAGAGTTGTCTCTGCAGACAACGGGATCGGTGCTTACAATATTGGCACTTTTATCACAAGCTAAACGGAAGTCCATAGATGGACGTGGATCTATAGTCGCGATGGGTATATCGTAGACAGAGTGTGCACTTGTGGCAGTGGTTATACAGATATACATATATAGGTATGTATATATATATATATACACATATATATATATGATAGTGCATTAGAATAGCACAGCTGACTGTCATGGGCTGTCTCGGTGAAAACCCAATTAATCGATCCATCGTCAGTCACCACATTGCGAGGGTCAACGTCGGACGCTTTGACAGCCCGATAGGGCGAGAAAGAGGTGAGTGCCTACGGTCCAGCTCGAGGCCGGAGCCTCGTTAACTACAGAGAGAGAGAGAGAGAGAGAGGGAATGATAGTGAGAGCCCCCGTAAAAAAATTATATATAGTCTATATATTAACTATATATGCCCAGTTTCATATATAGTTTGTGTTTAATTTTTCCACTTTGGATAGGGAGAGATAGAGAGAGAGAGAGAGAGAGAGAGAGAGAGAGAGAGAGAGGGAGAGAGAGCAGCGACCAAAAATTAAAAAATTCATTGAAATCACGTATCGACAAATTTCAAACTTAGTTTATAATCACAATTATAATGTGAAAGAACTTTAGAACAATGAAGAAATATCCGGGAAATTCGAAATCTCGAAGTTTGAAATATCGCAAGCTCTTGACTTGAAAGGTCGAAATTTCGAAGGCTCGAAGGCTCGATCGAAGGCTCGAAAGTTCAAAGACTTCGAAGGCTCGAAAGTTCAAAGACTCGAACGCTCGAAAGTTCGAAGACTTGAAAGCTCGAAGACTTGGGAACCTCGAAAACTCGAAAACTTGAAAGCCCGAGAGCTTGAAAAGCACAGACTGCCAGTCAAGATCGGTAAAAAAAACTTCTTCCGATCTCGTCTCACATCTCCTACCACAATTTCCATGAATTTCGTTATCATCGATTTTTTTATATTCTTCAGTGTGTGCTTCAGGTGCTTTCGGTGCTGTTTTTTTTCTCGCTTTCTCCGAGATATCGTAAGCATAGTTTGGCAAATTTGTCACCAAAATTGATAAATTCGTTAATATTCACGTGAAGCAAAAATATTTATTCATATTTCGTTATTCTTCTTACGTTTTTTTTCGTTTCATTGGAAGGTCTTTGGCCGCCATTTTTTTTCGTTATCATTACTTCCGTTCAAATGATGAGGATTCAATGTTTTCTTTCAATAAAAAGTCATTAATAGTCGTTTGGGTAATATTTTTTTTCTGCAGTCTCGATCGAGTCGAATCGATATTCTCGTAGTCACGGTCTGACTATCGCGGCACTTGAACTACTTGCAGCGTCGTCGTATTTGAATTTTTCGACAAACACACTGGGTTCACATTGATTTTTCTTCGTTCCTTCGTGTATTTTCCTCGTCCCATTGAGACCTCAAAGAGGCTCTCGAAATATATATATATATATATATATATATATATATATATACAACTGCATCGCGTGCTTTTGTCCTATCTCACCCACATTGAATTATTCGAGAAAAGCTGTGGGGCAACCAATAACAACATAATACTAATTAAGATTTGAAGATAAATATCTCGAACGAACAGTCTCATTATTATCATCGTTGAAGCACAAAGGGAATTTGTGTGGGTGGGTTTTTTTTCATTCTTTCTTCTTCTTTAAGAAATGAAGAAACGATGGGATGAGGGAGGGGAGGCGGAAGCGTCGACAAAGGGGATTGAGGGTGGCGCTTCTCGCGCTTCCGTAACAATACTTAATTAGCCCTTGTCTCGAGGGCTCACGCGAAAATCCGTTTTGACGTTATTCTTCATAACGTTACGCGAGGTATATAATATCTTTCACTCTCGCGCGTGAGTCGCGTTAACGTCGAAAGCTCGGTTCAATAATTTTCCATCGGACCCTCGGACGAAGAAGGGCGAAAAAAAGGTCCATTATTCACCCGACGATCTTGCACCGTTCGAGATTCGAGAACCTTCGTTGTTATTGCACATTCCGAGGGCTTAAAAGCTTTCGAACCTACTGAATGAATTTATATAATAGTTTCTTTCTTATCTGTGCTTTTTTGTTTGCCATCGATTTTTCTTTTCTTTTTTATTTATTTTTTTTCCCATTCACTTTCATCAATGTGATTTTATGTATCTGGGAACTAGTGAAATGTTTCATTTATTCTTGACTGGGGCTTTCGATGGAATGAAAAAAGCTCCTTTCTTCAATCGATGGTGTCTACTTAGAGCAGATAATCGTCGTCGTTGTTGCCTTTCCAAGATTTAAAAGCTCTGGAATCCAGCAGCTGGGATTTAGTTTGATTATATTTTGTTGTGCTTTTTCGCATTTTTAATTCTATTTACTTTTCTTTAATGCTATCTTATCCGTTTTGAGCGTAATATAATTTTATCTGTAACTGGAGTTAACGATAGAAAGTTTTTGATTATTCATCCATGTTTTTACAATTAATTTATTACACAGAACATATTATCAGATCGATACTTTTATAAAAATTGTTACTGCATCAATTTATTTTTAGTTATTCAAATTTTCAAACAACTTTGAATACGAAGGCTACCCCTTCAACCCCAACACGAATTACGGTATACTACTGTTTATATATATGGCCGATTACGACAAAAGTTCAAAACAAATTCGGCAACAACCAAAATCACAATTAAAACTTCATCGAAATTAAGATTCTAATTTATGTCTCTCAATAATTGCCCAGCTGCTACAAGACATTCACTCCCAGTGACATTAATTAAAAACAATTTGTTTGCATTAAACCCCTCAGCTTCTCGACAATCGTTGGAGAATTAAAATTTCGATGATAAATCCCCCGGAAAACCGTTATTTAAATTCAGTACAGTCGATAAAATAAAATAAAATAAAATAAGATGAGAATAAATAAAAATAAAAATAAAATGAGAATAAGCAAATAATAACCATCAGAGCCAGATACACGAAAATCAAACGTAGCCCATTGATTTATTTCAACCCTCTTATCGAACTCTTTTCCACCCCTCGAACGAAAAATATCGAAGCATCGCACGAAGAAGCCCAAAAAAATCGAATAAAAAAAATAGAGAATGATGAAGCAAATTTGGGACATAACACGCCATACACGCGATGTGAACACACACATGTGTGAGTGTGTGCGTGTGAAATCTCGGATTCGTCTGAGCTCGAAATATTCGTATCAGCAGTCGCAATAACGTACACTCGAATCAATATCCCCTATTGCCTGCTGTCTCGAACGATCTCCCAAATGATGATGGATTTTACTGGTTCTATCAATCATTTTATTTCGTTGTGAAATAATTATTTAAGTAAATTGTTCATAATTATTACCGAAAATTTGAAAATATTTATTCATGCATGATAATTGGTCATAGTTATTCGTTTTTAAAAACATTATTTGAAACACATTTTCATTTAATGGATGCACATCTGTATTTGATATTTTGCTAGTTTTCTTTTTTTAAATGATAAAAGTTTACTTTGACTAAAATTTGGAAGTTTACTAAATTTCCAAATTTTCTTGATATTTTTGATACGTGTATCACACGTCTTTAACGCTACACAACTGACGCTGCCACAGCCTGTTTCAGTCTCATTACATTTTCTTCTACCCTCTGATGCCACACTTCCCACGCTTTCGATGCTCCCCTCATCGCCCCCCCCTTCCTTCCCCCACTCACTCGGGGAAGGCTCGATAACAGATAGCAGGATATCCGTTGGGACTCCATTGGTCTGGGAAAGACTGAAATCCATGAAGTAATCTAACGAATGACGAAAAACAACGAGGATCACCATCGCTGTGACACACGTCAAAATGTTTCATTTTCTTTTTGTACGTCTCAAATATTCTTCATGAAATATATCCCAGATATATTATTATTATTATTATTATTATTATTATTATTATTATTATTATTATTATTATTATTATTATTATTATTATTATTATTATTAATTCTTGGTAAGAAGATTAATTGACAAGATGATATCTTATCAGAGATATCCCCCCCCCCCCTAACACCGAAGAGTAAGCAGCCACAGATTCGGTCCACAGGCATCCTGAACAAAAAGACTATAAAAAAAAATGATAACGAAAAATCAAAAAAATACCAAGCAAAAACTTTGTCGAGAAAAAGTCACCGAGCCATTGGATTGTGTGAAAGAGTATACAAACGTTATATACAGTACTGTAGAATGATTCGACAAAGTGAACAAATAAACTCTTCGACTCGACAGTTCGGTGATCTTCGGGGAAATTTTCTCTTTCATTTTTCTTCATGCTCCGGGCAAACCTCGTGACGCGAATTTTTTTTCAACTTCGCAGTTGAATTTTGCTTCGCGGTAACTTTGAGTTGGTCGTGGCATCGCGAGAGAATGTGCGAAGAGTCGTTGCTCTTCGAGTTTGTTCGGGCGGGACAAAGTCCTCGGGATGGAGGGGAGGTGGAAGGGGGGGGGTTGGTTTGAACTGTTTGTTTTTTTGACAGGTGGTTGGAGTGGAGAGATAGAGAGAGAGAGAGAAAAAGAGGGAGGGCGTTACGATGTTGTGACTATGAGGTAAGAGCTTAACACATACACACATGTAGCAAGAAAGTGAGAGAGAGAGATGGAGAGAGTAAAGAAGGGAATGGGGATTCGCCTCGGGCGAATGGTTCTCGGCCTACGCAACTTTCAACTTATCCCCGACCGGCGAGTTGAAAGTCGCGAAAAACTTTGTTATTACGAAAAATCTCCGGATTCGTCGTCGCGAAAGGAAAATAAAAAAAATTCAGATAAAAAAATACCGAAAAAGAAAAAGAAGAAGAAGAAGAAGAAGAAGAAGAAGAAGAGAGGGAGATAGATATCCATTCGGGTTGTCGAGGTACATCGAGGGTTGAAATACGTGACAAAAAAAAAAAAAAACAATGTCGAACGAGATGAAGAAAAAAAAAGAAGACGAAATAAAACCACGAATCAAGTTGGAGTCGTGCGGAAAATTCAAAATAAAAAATAAAAAGATTTGTAATAAAAAAGTTTGTACTTCGCAGAAGGGTTGACAAATTTTTTTTTTTTTTGGTTTCCATCGCGTAGTCTCGGCCTATTCGATTTCATCGTAACCGGATTGTGCTTTTGCCTCGCGGTTGAAAAAACGACAACATCGAGCCGGATCTCGTGTGTCCGAGTGTCCAATTTTCTGACGAGAAAAAAATTAAAAAAAAAAAATAAAAAAACGGTCAACTCGTTTGAAATCGCCATTTTGATTTTCCGCGAGGCGTGGAAAGATCCCGGTGGCGAGGGGGGAGGGAGGGGGGGGGGGTTTAAAGGGGGAAGGTTGGTTCGCGAAGGTTTCGAGATGAGGACGAGGACGAAAAGGAGAAACGAGAGGCGGCAAGGAGAACCATTGGGGATGGCATTATTGGGGGTCTCGATTTTCTTCGAAAGCTCTTTGGACTCGGTGGGTGTGTGTGTGTGTGTGTGTGTGTGTTTGTGTGTGTGTGTGTGAGGTCCGACTGTGAGGAGTGAAATAGAGAAGTCGATGGGCGTGTGAGGGTGCAATGTGGTTCAGAAACAGCGGGGTACTTTAGTGTTTGGGTGGGGGAGGGGAGGGAGAGGGGATGGAGTTCCAAAGCCGACGCCAAAGTGCTTTTCTGGTGCACACCTGCGAGTAATTTGTGTTTCAAAGTTTCTCATGGAACAAGCTCCAAGGTTCAGGCTTTCTCTTTCTCTCTCTCTCTCTCTCTCTCTCTCTCTCTCTCAAAATCAAAATTGTTACAATCATACCATGTGTTGATGTCAAATTTATATTGTCATTTTTCTGCAATAGTTATAGTTATTTTGGGTGCATTACCTGAGCCTGCACAGCTGCCAGATGCAGTTGGGCCACACCGAGATCGAAACGTTTCATCGATATGTCCTCCTGAATCTCGGCGACTTTTGTGAACAGACTGCCTTCGGCGTTCCTACGAAAAAAAAAAGAACGAACGTGTTACAACTGATTCACATTGTGATTTTTCCACAATTTTCAAACTATCATCAAACTAATTCCATAGAAATAAACAAACCGAAAAAAAAGCAATTGCCATAATTACATATTGTAAAATTTGAATTGTTCGGAAAATACAAGTCACCATGAAAATTATTTTTCCTCGTCGCTCAGTCTCCGAGGTATCCGAAATTTTTTTTTTTCAAAATGGAGACGTTCGAAAATTGTAAAATTTAAATTGTTAAAAAAAATTCGATTCCCATTGTCGATTGTCGCCCAATTTTGTCATGTTTGAGTAAATGATCCCCCCCCCCCCCCCCCCCCCCCCCAAAAGAAAATAATAGTAAACAAAAATTCCGATAAACAAGAAGACCAAAAAATAAAAAGATTGGAAAAAAATTCAGAGCCACAAAAAAAAATTGTCTGCAGAAAAAAAAAAGTTAACAAAAAAAAAAAAAACGCTAAAAATCCACGACCCGTACTTGCGTTGCATTCTCAACAATGAATCCAATGAATCCTGAAGCCTGCCGATTTCCAAAACAAGACCATCGGCCTCCCTCCTCAGTTCGTCCATCGTCGTTTTATCGGCCACCCCGGTTGGCACAATTTCGTCCCTCATAATCGGTATCTGATTGATGCGTTCGACGGAAATTTGTTCGGGCGGTGCCGGTGGCACGAACAATCGTCTCGGTGGTTTTTTCGCTGTCCCGGCTGTTGACAAATTTCTCGCCAACAATTGCAAATCGTTTTGCGGCGTGACGGTCTGAGCTTCCTTGGCCACCGATTGATAACGTTTGGCCTGTTCGCCGGCTCGTTCGCCCGCGGCTTCGGAAATTCCGGCAACGCAGTTGCACGTTAACGTGCACAATTCTTCGTAAACTTCGGCCATTTCGGCGAGCAAAGATGGCAAACATTGTTGCTGATAACGCTCGACTATGGCATTTGTGGCGCGCAATTGAAGAACGTAAGCGTTGTGAGCCTCGGCGTACGATCGTTTCAACGGTTCCTGATCGCCGATCGACGAATCGTTCATCAGTATGGCCGCGTATGCGCGTTTGTAATCGACGCGCGCACGTTGAAGCTTGTCCTCGGTTTTGCTGACCACTTGCTCGTACGCCTCGCGGTGAGCGAATATCTGGGGACGGAAAGAAAATAAATTGATCGATTGAATGAAATTGCCAATTGAATGTTGCCAAGTTGAAAAGTATTTTGAAACTTTGCTTTCTCATAATAGGAGCTATATGTTATGGTGGACATTTTTTTGTTTTGTTTTGGAGTTTTTTTGTCCGACGTGTTCAGAATTTGCTAAGTCGAGAAAACACACATTTGGAGAAAATGTTTGGATGTGTGTGTGTGTGTATGTGTAATGGACTTCCAAAATTCAAACGTGTAAAAAATAAATATAAAACGTGTATAAAATAATTATAAAACGTGTATAAAATAAATATAAAATTTTGCAGACATCTACGACTGTACGATATCTTCACTGACTACGATTTTCGTCATGATTGAAACTGCGGTTCAGATTTTACGTCGTTTTCAAGTTCCCCCTAAAAAAAGGGCGTCATCACTTTAGCGACCGCTAATTTTTATATACTCGTGTAAATAGTTCTTGACAATGATATCTGTACACGAGGTTGGTTGGTTGGTATTGCATTTCGTGCAAATAAATCGACAAGTTTTGATTTTATGATATTTTGAATTTTGTTCGAAAATTCATATTTATCATATGTCAATTGTCAACTTTGACGGATTCTTACCGTCAACGTTGACCGATTTGAGTTCAAACTTTTCAAAACTATGGAATATCATTCAGCGGTGATATGTATGAAATTCGGCGGAGATCGCCTGAATGGTTTGGATTTTACAGAAATTCAAGTTTTTTGAATTTCAAGCCTCTTCGTAATTGATCGTAAACTCATCCCATTATTAGACACTACTTTGTCACTACTATATTATCACCATCGCACCACAGCTTCGAAAATCCCAATAATAATAATAATAATAATAATAATAATAATAATAATAATAATAATAATAATAATAATAATAATAATAATAATAATAATAATAATAATAATAATAATAATAATAATAATATGTTATGAAGCAAAATTGTTTGAAATTAATTTATGAGCCATCTTTGGCAGCTTACCTTTCGTGATTGTAGCTTTCGATGAAAGCTCGATTCGACAGTAGGCCGCGACAATTGTTGTTGAAGAACCGCGGCTAGATCGAGATGTGCGGTTGCATCGGCCTCGACTTGTCGCAACAAATTTTCCCAAACTCGTCGCATGCCTCCGGCGTCGCCCCTCGATTCGCCGGATTTGCTGCGAAATTCGTCGACCAAACGTCGAACGTTCGCACCGTGCATCTCCATAGCCCCGCTGAGTTCTTGAGCGAATTCAGACACTGTTGACGATCGCAGCCCACGGATGACGAAGACGAAAACCGAAAAGAAGATGAAGAAGATGAGAATATTAGTGAGAAAAATATTTTCGACTGAAAAATACGAGAAGACCAAATTTTCATTGGAACGATGAATTCAAAATTGTTTTTGATGCGAGTCGTTGGTTTGGCAATGGACGAAAGAAGAAGAAAGAAAGAAAAGGAAAGAAGTTATCCCCGGAATTTCATCTTTTTCTTTCCTTCTTGAAAATGAATTATCAGAGAAAAATATTAACAACTATTTTATTCCATTTATTACCAATCACAAAAATATCATGATAAATATTATGACTCATTGAAAATAATAATAATAATAATATCAATATCTATCATTGATCGTAACATTTTTTACTCGAGCTTTTCGAAAGCTTTTTCCAATTTCCATCAGTCATCGTGTTATTAATAAGGAAATTCTCGATTTCGAGGCGCATGCGCACTGCGAAGTAGATGCGAGGACGAAGTGTGAAACTGATAATGGCAGCGAGCGATCTTATCGACGGAGTCGGGCCCGGACGATCGTGATGAAAAAAGAAAAAAAAAAGAAAAAAAAAAAAACGAGACCGTTCGCGGTTGACGACGTGGGTGACAAGTTTTGGCAATATCGTTCAAACTCGTTGACGCTTTCGCGCTAACGGTTTCCGGCTTGAGCGAAATATAATCGGGCGTCGTGGCGTACGCGCGATCACACGAGGATCGTAAGAAAAAAAAAAAAAAAACGTCGTTGGCTCGAAGGGCGAAGCCCGCCGCGACGACCCCTTCGATAATGTTACCGACCACCTGACGTTGATGGTTATAAATGGATTACACCCGAGTTTCATAACGTTCGACAATAATCCTCGAAACATCTTACACCTTCGCGTTATCGGCTGACGTATGTATTTTTCTTTTTTTTTTTTTTCATACACGTAAATTGGAAAAAAATGCGGAGGTCAGTTATTTTGTTGATATTCGTGCTATGGACCTTCTGTTCGTGGTGCTGCACACGTGGAAGTCCAGTTTTTTCAGTTATACACGTAAATATATTTTTGAGATACATATATATATATAAATATTCACAATTATATTTGCTTTATCAATATATATTTCGATATATTTATAAATTGTAAATATATTATGTATATTATACACACAAAGTAGCCATTATTGAATGTCAAACAATACTTTTGTAGCTCATATCGCAAAGTCGAATAAAATTGATTCACAAATATATAGATATATATAATATTTATTTCGAATTAACTCCAATTCTCCCTTTCAATTTCTCATTCAACGGTCGATTACAATTCCAGTTATAGACGCAATAAATTGCCCGACTGCCGAGTGGTTGTTCACCCTCTCACTTGTACCTAACCCCCCCCCCCCCCCTGCCCCCAGCCGTGGCAATTTATACGGCGGGATATAAAGTCCGGGTATGCCACATTTACAGCCTTCCCCCGGGGGGTGGTGAAAAGCTTGTCTCCCGCAACTCCGACATAACTCAGGTGGTCGTCAGCTCGTGACGTTTAACGTCAATTATCCTTATCGCTTTACCGGCGACATAAAACACCAACGACGACGTCCAACTCGTTGTCGTCGTCGTTTTCTAAGAAAACTTAAGTGCGTGTGTCAACGATCCTATCTCCATCGATAACGATGCTAAAGATACGCAAATTTATAACAATATAACAATATAACGATATAACGATATAACGATATAACGATATAACAATATAACAATATAACAATATAACAATATAACAATATAACAATATAAAGATATAACAATATAACAATATAACAATATAACAATATAACAATATAACAATATAACGATATAACGATATAACGATATAACGATATAACGATATAACAATATGACAATATGACAATATGACAATATGACAATATAACAATATAACAATATAACAATATGACAATATAACAATATAACAATATAACAATATAACAATATAACAATATAACAATATAACAATATAACAATATAACAATATAACAATATAACAATATAACAATATAACAATATAACAATATAACAATATAACAATATAACAATATAACAATATAACAATATAACAATATAACAATATAACAATATAACAATATAACAATATAACAATATAACAATTTAACAATATAACAATATAACAATATAACGATATAACAATATAACGATATAACAATATAACAATATAACAATATAACAATATAACAATATAACAATATAACAATATAACAATATAACAATATAACAATATAACAATATAACAATATAACAATATAACAATATAACAATATAACAATATAACAATATAACAATATAACAATATAACAATATAACAATTTAACAATTTAACAATGTAACAATATAACAATATAACAATATAACGATATAACGATATATCAATATAATAATATAATAATATAACAATATAACAATATAAGAATTCATCAATTTTACAATATGACGATATAACAATATAAAAATATAACGATATAAGAGTATAAGAGTATAACAATACAGCAATATAACAATATATAGCACGAGCTGCACTTCTGGTTGCTGCGTCTCCGATCGTCAGCGAAGCTTTCGTGTACATCGCAAATTCCGTTAGCCCCGTTTCCATTTTTTCTCGTCACTCTTGTCTTTCTTTCATCGATTCGTGCGACCGTACTTAACGACGTTCTTTCGCGCATTATCATCCCCCGCACGTCATTCTCGCCTCATCCAATCCCGGGAAGCTTTTTCCGCCGATGAAACACGGGATATCGAAGCTTGCGACATCCGAGCAACACACGGAAAATCGACCCAAGAAAGCTCGATCGATCGATTTGAATATATATATATTTTTTTTGCGAAAGCCAGCGTGCTTCGTTGCACCGTATCACCGGGGGGTCTCATCCGCAATCTTCGGAAGATTAGAAATTGCCTAGTTGAACGTTGTCGGTATGGTGCTTTTACGTGCTTTCGACATTATTATCTTCGCTTTCGCGTCATCGTTGATCCCAAATTTTTTTTTCACCCCTTCGACGATGAGCTTGCGTCACGACGAATTACCATTGCAACGATCTACTCTTTGCCAATGTGCGATGCCTCGGCATGGCGCAAAACTGCTTCCTCGACTTTTCGTCGTGAAGTTTTGCACCGGGGGGGCCGTGAGGGACAAGGGACGGGGCTGGACTTTTGCTTCCGCAAGCTCGCGAGGCAACGATTGGCCCCGACAGTCAGCCGTATCGACGTCTGATCACTCACCGACCAAAACTACTTGCGACGTTTGTAGCGTTTTTGCGAAACTTTGCACTTTCAATCGACCGAGTGGATCGTGGATGTCGGATCTTCGATGATTTTATTGGCATCTTGGTTGGTCCATGCTTTTTTAAGAAGCATATAAGTAATATAGTTATATATATATATATATATATATATATATATATATATATATATATATATCGACTGGAATAATCTTCGTAGTAATTTTTTTATTTTTATAAATCGATTTCTCGTGCTTTTTTAAATGATTTCGATGGAACTTTACGTTCAGCCTGATGTGGGAGCTTAGTATTTTACCAAGGTCACGTGACCTTGAACATATTTTTATCGATATTCGATCTTCGCCCAAGCCGCTCAAGGTCCTCGAAAAAAATAAATAAATTGATTTAAAAATAAACTGAGTTTAAAAATTGGCCGACATTTTTTTCACAAGCTCAAAGCTTCGTCACGGTGTGTACGACATTTTTCTCCGTAAGAAAACATGCGAATTCGAAAATAAATGGGCATGGAATAAAATGAATGAAACTTGAGATCAACGGAAAATGGTAAAAATTGCAAACACAGTCGAGGCAAAGGCAGTTGGTAATTACCCACGTTTCCCCAAAGATTTGCGAAATTGCCTTTTCGACGTGTCAAACCGTGAGAACTGTGGGAACATTTTTTTTTTTTTCTTCGAGAGTTGAGTGGTGCATTACAGAGCTTGCACCGAGTGTTCACGAGTCGCAAGATCTACTCAGTAGTTCGAAGAGCTATTAACGAGCAAGTCGAGGGTTCCGGAGAGACGCAAAGTTTGACGTGGTCCGACTGCACACGGACCGTAACTACTCACGGTGAATAATTAATTGAATTATCGATAATAATACATCCTGCAATAATGATAATGCCAATGTCAATGATAATGATAATCTTTAACGAATAATATACCAAAATATTCTAACATATTATTATTATTATTATTATTATTATTATTATTATATAAGTCTTTCAATAGTCGATGAAATCATGATTCCACCGAGTCACTGAATCATAATAAAAATAATAAAAAAACAATATATTTGATACAATATATATTGATAGATTATTATATAAAATAAAATAATATATCAATTAAATCATTATCATTATTATAAATATTTTAATATAGTTTTTAATATAACAATAATTTTAATAATCACATTTTATTACCGAACGATAACGCAAATAAACAAATTTGGCAATGACTGACGAAAAAAAAAATAAACAAAAATGATTTTCCATCCCAAATCGACGAATCTTAAATTTCGTCAAAAGTGCATAAAATGTAGCTTGCAAAAAGTTTTGTCCCGCGCGTGCGTTATTGCCGAACCGAACGTAAAACGACGGGTTGCCATTGGGTGTCATAAAGCCGCCGTTTAAATCGCAGCAATTTGTTGTCTTTGATTCCGTGCCAGATATATCGCGAGGCAGTGACGTGGGTAGTGGCAGGGGGCGGGGGAGGGGAGGAAACCGAGCTAACAACGACGAGATTTCACGAATTTTGCGGTCAGCACGAATTTTCGCTGATCATCGGCTCGTGCGACGCAACAGCTGCGAAAAACTTGACAGTTCACTGTCACCTTCGAGGCCGGCTCTCATCCCCGCTCGTCTCCCCCCCCCCTCCCACCCACCCTCGCTCTCCGGCCGAAAGCTCGAAAAATAATTCGACGGTCCCGCGAGCGTTTGGATTATTTTAGAAAGGCCGCGATGACGTTGGACCAAGACGACGCGTCAAACCGCATCCTTGATGACACTTTGCGTTACGTCTTTTGCCCACGCGCAACAGAGTCTGTCGAGTCTCGAGCTTCCGCAAATTTTACCCGCGCAAGCAAATAATAACAACAATGATAACGTTTTGAAATATTATTTTTAGGAATTGCAACGAATTGCGTTCTAGTTTTTTTTTTTTTGATTTTTTTTTTTCGTGATATGATCGAACCAAATTAAAATGGATTTTACCCTTCTAAAATACGTATACTCAGCGATTATTTCAAATCATTTTTCATAGCCATATTAAGTATCTGAAGGCTGTGAGATTTGTTAAAAAATGTTTCACTTGTCGTAGCTTTTGGACCAAACGACTCAACGAATTGTCAAATCAGACGTAATATTTTTTTTTTTAACAAAGCTCATTCTCATATAAGGGTTGAATTTTTTTGAATTTTTTTGGCCCACCAAAAAATCTATGTCAAGTTTTATAAAATCCTAAACGATAATTCTCTCAAAGATGAAAATTACCTCAAATCGATAATCGCTGTAAAAATATTGCATTGTTGTAAATTTAAGGTCAGTCAAGAGAATACAACGGTCAATAGTGGAGTTCGTAAAGCTCTCGACTATTACTCTTATACATATTTAAAACGAGTTTATGCATACATTCCCTTTGTGATAGTGCGAAACGAGCTTTCCCAAGGTCTTTCGAGCCTCAGTTTCACAAGGGGCCAATGTATTCAGTGACTCGTCTCGTTGTCTTCTGAGCTTTTCTCCTTCCCACCCCCGACCGTCCCTCCCTCATCCCTCACCCTGCGCCACTTGGGAGTGTTGCAGTAACGAGAGTTGAAATGAGATGCGGAATACAAAATGGTTTACTTCACTCTCGCGAAATTATCGCGAAGCAACCTCGGTAAACGCAAGGCGCAGTGGAAATGCCAAAGTCACGTAGGAACACGAGACGTGAGTGGTGGTGGAAGAGGTCGTCGAGGGTGCACCAGGAAACGGGTCGAAACGTCGCCGTCGACGGTCTATGAAGTTTGAAGAGATGGCTCAGGCCCCGCTCAGGCGAGGCCATTTTGTTCGTGGCTGACTCGCCCAAGTCAGGAATTATTGCTGAGCTTTTTGCAAATTGTTTTTTTTTTTTTGTAATTACAATTTTTTATCCCTTAGCTAACATATCTATGTATAAGTAATTGATCGATGAATTTTAAGATTATCTGACTCGAACTAAGAGAACACAATTTTGACAAGGATGCAATAACGAAAACTAAAAATAAAGTCGGAATCGATAAAAAATATTTTTTTAAAATTCAGACATTCGCAATGCCTGAGAAATAGCTTTTTGTGATTGAAACTCGATTTTAAGAGCTTTTAGTTAATCTAAACTGAAAATCCATATTTTTTTCGAAAAGTTGAGATGATTTCACATTGAAATGCCTTCTGAGTGTCATTTTTATTTTGCGATAAAATACTAAGAAATTAAATTGAAAAAAAAAAAAGAAAAACGCAAATGTCACGAAATGCCCATTACTACATCCAAAATAATGGAGGAAAAAATCTAAATAAATTCAGGTTCATACAGGTCATCAAGGACTACATCCTAAAGGAATTTGAAAAGATTTCGAGGGGGGGGGTCATCCAATCGATTAAATTAAATCAAGAGAAAGTTATTTCAACTGAGATGCAATCGTAAAAAATGTAAATAAGGGCAGCATAAGTGAAGTGTAATAATAAAAATACTTAAATGTTATCTCCATACAAAAATATCTATGTGAATGCATAAATAATTAATTTAAAAAATGTACAGATGAAGTAGAGCAGGAATTCTCTACCTCGAACCAAAATAAAACGATTTTGACTTGTGAGAAGCAATGAGGAAAAATGATAATGAGGTCATAACGCGTCAAAGCTCGATAATAAAAATACTTGGAGCATTAGCATAGACCCACGTGTGTATCAACGAAAAAATCCACGACGTCTCCAGACTGTTCGGTGAACGACCATCCGCCACCCCCGATCCAATTAAGTAATCCGGCATTCATAACTGGTGCTTCGTAGAAGCCCCGAGACAAATCGGTTTGTCCCGCTCGACAAGGAACAAAGCCAACTTACGAAGAAAGCCGACGCGAACAAAAAAAAAAAAATAATACCGACAGGAGACGAGACAGGAGACGACGATGAAAAAAAAACAATGACAACCAAAGATCAAGAAACGTAAAAAATGAAACAGGGAGTACAAAGTCAAACGATCGCGAAAGCTCAACAATTTCAAGGTCAAACAATTTGTCACGAGCCACGACGATTAATGTCGCGCATGTGGTTGTAATCAGTCATTTGTGAGGTTGAAACTTTCTCGCAGATGTGTGACACTGGTTTGCAAGCCGGGGGTTCATTCCGTACGGTGGAAAGTTCGAAGCTCGAGAGCTTTTACCACGCTCGGGAGATGCAATTTCGAGCTTTCGCGGCAATAGAACGGCGTCACGTTTTCCACGAAACATTGGAAATTGCTATTCCAAAAGGCTTTGGCCGAGACGAGTCCAGATTGGCCTCTCTGTGAAATACCCTCAGCACACCTACACACATATATATATATATGTATATGTTCAACCTCACGTTCCGCTAAGAAGCCCGATTTATGCAAGAAAATATTTACCTCGCTTCAAACGACTCGACAGCAAAGAATAAATAAGAAAAGAGAAAAAAAATATTAAATAAGAACGAAAATAAAATCCATCGGTTTAACCCACAAGGACCACGGAAGCTCGAAAGCTCCACTGGGTCACCAGAACAAATTTGTCTTTTTCGTACATTCTTGCGAGATTTTTTTTTTTGCAAACCCCATTTCGACCGTTCAATCCAAGTGTTCGATCAACCGAAGATTTTTTTTTGCCAACAAGATAAGTGACAAAAAAGCTGCAACTATTATTGATTTTCAATGAAATTTTGTCTGTGTATATGAGACATTTTTTTTCCAGGCTATTGGTCGACGCCATTCGGGGTGACAAATAATTATCGTGAACAAATGTCGAACGGCGGAATGAGATTGAGGATCATGAAAATGGCTACTCCCCTCGACTACAGGGGGGGGGGGAATAATAAAGCACGGTTAAAGCACATTGGACGCGGTAAATCGTATTTGTCCGAACGTCCCCTTGTGTACGGGGGTGGTTTTATCCGTTGGGTGAAGTATCGGGAGCATGCGCGATGGATGAGACACAGGTCAATGTTTGCCGGAGTCTCATGACCCCCATGAGATAAATCTACGGCAGTGCGGGGCGACCGAGGGCGAGAGAGAGGGGGAGGGGGTGGATGAATTTTGTACGAAAGCTTCGATCAAGTTACTGTTACTGCGAGGTGACAGAATTCTAACGTCATGATTGAGTGGAAAAGTAAATATTAATTATATCTACATATTATATGTGTCTCCACCAAATATATGAATATAATTAATCTTTGTTTTCCCACTCAATCATTGTGTCAAAATTTTGTCACGTTGCGATAACAATCCAAATGACAAAGTTCCGTTCACATATTCATACATACAGAAATTAATTTGGACGTCGTATGATTGAGTGGGAAAACAAATATTAATTGTATTGATGAGATATGTATCAAGTGATGGATATATGGTTTTTTTTCGCTCAATCGTAGTGACGAAATTTTTGTCACGCAGCAACGAATGGATAGATAATAAGATTGATCTTCAATTCACGAATCTATAATAATGCCCAAATTTTTTTTTTATCAATCGTTTATTATATTTGAGACATTTCACTGAATTTCAGTCAGAATTATTCCGATGTGTTTCGAATTTTCAACTATTTTTTCATACCTCGCGTGACTATAATGACCTTGTGTCGTAATTCGCTGAATTTCTCGTAATATCCCCAATAATATCATCAAATAAAAAAAAAACATGATTCCATTTGAAAAATTGGAGTTGACCTTGACGTGGCTTCAGCGCCTCCACCGATGAAAAAAAAAAAAAAACGGTGGCCCATTATGACGGTCTTCTTAAACGCTGAAACTTTTGTCTGAAACATTTTTGCATATGATCAATAGTTCGAGTGCCATTGCTCTGTTACACTTTGTGTGGGGTGTCACCCGGTATATTGTACGTATTTCGTCATTACTCTCAGACTCGTGACGAGTATTGTACGCATATAAACCAATCAGCTGTACGATCGACGATCACGTGCGTTTAACTTTCAACCCTCCCTCGCTACCCCCACCCCCCTCCCCCCATCCTTTCTCCCTCTTTCCACTCGTATTCGTTTCCTCATCCCTGTCATCCTGGTGCTGGGTTTTGTCGTGCTGGAATAATAGGTCCTTCTGTGTCCCCGGTGATGTCGTGATGCAGCCTGCACCCCCTTCAACCCCCTCCGCCCCGTCCACCCCCTTCAACCCTCTCCCACAGCCGTCCCGTTCCATTACTGGTTCTACCAGTGGTACCA
Organism: Diplazon laetatorius; assembly: GCA_963662125.1. Taxonomy (NCBI): domain Eukaryota; kingdom Metazoa; phylum Arthropoda; class Insecta; order Hymenoptera; family Ichneumonidae; genus Diplazon; species Diplazon laetatorius. The sequence goes on from OY759158.1 coordinate 16,838,908, forward strand.
CTGCCACTACTACAGCCACTACCACTGTTGTGTGTTGCCTCCCTGATGTCCCGTCCGGCTGCAAGCTCTCCGGCGACCACGACTGATCGAGTGGATGGCTTTTCCGCACGATAGTGTCCCGCTCGAACTTTAGTGTATGTATAATTAACGAGCGGACGTCGAGCACCACTGCTCCGGTACTGTTTTATCGTTTATACGAGGGTGGCGGTATGGGGCGAGGGGGGGGGGGGGGGGGGGGGGTCGTGTGTCGGCGGAATTACGATCCGAACGATCGGAACAGTCGTCGTTCGTGTTGAATAAAATTTTACGACGTCGCTTAGGATTTCTTTTATTTTCGTCGTATTTTTTTTTTCGTTTTTTTGTTTTCTTATTATTGTTGTTGTTATTTTATTTTTGGTTTTTGTCTGGCTATTTTTGTGGGGTGGGATTGGTTGAATTTCCGGGGATGAGCTTGCGGTCGCAACTGTTGCGTTGGGAGAAAAATTTGTGGAACATTGTTTGCAGTCATGATAATGCTGAAGGAATGAGATACGGCGAGACAAAGATTGAAATGAGAGGTTGCTGAGAGAGATGGAGCATTGAAGTGTCCGCAATACAATATATCTCGACCATTGTACGATTCTCGAGGCGATGAAGAACCAAATCGAACTCACAGGAATGAAAATTTCATTTCGTATTTATGGAGAAAAAATCTTCTTTTTTTCATTTCTTTTCAATTTTTTTTCGAAAGCGAGAAATATTGAATAAATCCGACGAATGATAAAGAAAATTTTGATTTCGATCGACGAGCACTGTATTCATGTGTCAGTAGTCGGGCCGAAGATAAATGGAAGTTCGCGATTGATTCTCGAAGAAAATGCTTTATTGCAATTTATGCCTGACTCGAGTTTTATATATTCTTTTTCATTTATGATATCTTCATCCTACAAATATTTATGTATATATATATTTGCGTGTGTGTGTGATACAAGTGACTCGAGCCGGAGAAAAGTTCAACGGTTCCGTGAATATTGTTCGCGAGACACAAAAGCTTCGTCGATCGATCGGAAGGGGTATCTTTTTCCGCGGGCACTTCTTACGTTACAACGAAGCGTTTTTTTTTTTTTCGCAGATCAAAGGTTAAACATTTTCACGGTTGGCTGGGTGGGTCGTCAAGCGTACATCTACACGGGTAGTGAACTCTTTTGTATCGCGAAAAAGCTTCGAAACGTTGGACATTGCGTTAGTGACCCCTCACAGTTCCATTCATCCTATACAATTAATTATATATAAATATGTATGTGCGTGTGTGGGTGTGACAGTGGCTCAACACATGCACATCGATACGTTTAGGTGCGTGCTGTCTGCGAGACAGTCGACACGAATAAAATAAATATAAACTGCCCATAAAAAAAATCAACCCTGCTCACGATTTTCCAGACCCTGTGCCAATCACTGTGCCACGTTCCATGACAATCACCGCCCCAACTTCTAACCAGAATAATGTGCACGTAGATACTCATGCACTTAGATGTCCGGGTTATCGACTATCGTCTCTTTCGGCATTTACATAAGACGTCGGTTCGATGGGGTAGCCGGGAAGGGGATGATCGAAACGCGAGAGCGAGTGCGATCGCAAATCCAACCCCCACGGTAAATTCGGAAAATCGTCGAAACCCCCCCGCGATCTGATCCGCAAAGTGAGCAGGAGGCATCCGCAAAACCGTTCGCCTACAACACGGAAAAGGTGTTTAGTCAGGGGGCGGTTGACCTGAATTCAGGTGGGGCGAATCAATACCTTGCCTGTTCACCTCACCGTTGCCGTGGCAACCAGACTCCCGTTGCTTTATTAAATATAACCTGTGGCCTACGTGTAAATGTGGTGATACACGAAAACCATCCGCCTCGCCCCCCTCCCTCCCGCCCCCCGCCACCCAACCCACACGAGCACAATGTCTCATCCCCGTGATGTTGATACGAGGGGTCGAAAAAGCCACACGAGCGTCTCAATGTCGTGACAAATCAAATTTTCCAAAAGCCTCATGCGAAAGTGACGTATGGGTCTAGGGGGGCTGTAGGTTGGGAGAGGGGTGGGGGTGGTTTTGTTGGGAAGGGTGAGACGTCGAGCATGTGCTTGGCGGTACCGGGACAGGGTGAGACGATCGGTGGTTCATTCGGTAGTGCGTACCAACCTGCTGCTTCGTGCTCCCGTTGCTGCCGCCTTCCGTCACCCCCGTTCGCGGGGGTGGCGGGCCCCCCGAGTGGGGTCGTAACATCCGAGCAGCACCGGGTCACGTAACAGCGCGCACGAAGGTGCGGAGAAAAAAAAATTGCCCGCTTTACGACGGAAAAGGTGAGAAAGCGTGTGGGAGATGCGACGGGTAAGTGGAAAAAGTGGGGTTTGGTCAGACGTGAGTGTTTAGCGTGGCGCGAAGGGCGTTCGTGCTTTTTCACGACGATGCGGGTCGTGGGAGATGGTGGCGTTATAGATAAGACAACGAGAGGTCGGGGTTGAGATGGTGGGACGTTAAACAGGCGTTCGTGGGATACCGTTGAGTCGGAATTGCGGGCTGAGGGAATTAGGGATGTGGAGTTTCTCGGCTCGGACGTGGGATACGGGGGTGAAGTGGAAAATGCGTGGGGCTGGGGGGCTGTTCGGTCGGTCGGTCCGAGTCGAGACGTCGGCGAGAATGCGAAGTCGAGGGTGTACGAAAGTTTCTTTATGGAAAGTAATATTTCCGGAGGGTGGAGATACGGATGAGCGGAGGGTTAGGATCGGACTGCGGGAATCCAGGCGTGTCCGATACGAGGGAAGGAGTTCTCACGCGCGAGAGAGCGAGGTCTGATACTACTCGCGGGTTCTAAAAGCGCGGGGGTGCGAAGGGGAGGGGGTGGGGATGACGCCGGCCAATTCTTCGGAGTCTAATAAGGTCATGCCCGAGGGCCCGCGTGGATAACGAAATGCCTCGAGCCTGGGGAAAGTTGTAGAACGTGAAAACGCGTCGGAGGGTGAAAAGTTGACCCTCCACCGGGCCTAGGTGAGTCGGTGGAAAAATTAGTGGAAGGGATCGAGGGGTGGGATGGGGTTCGGAGTCGGGGGTGTTGCTCGGTGCGTGATAACGAAACACCATGTATCGCTCTGTTGCCCAGCTGTTTGTGCCATTACACAGGGAAATTCCGGCTCGATTAATCTTTCAGCCCCCTCCCCAACCCCTCTCGCACCGCACGACCCCATTCCACGGGTTATTCAAATTTACCAAACCACATCGCAGGCTACGGCACGGCATCTTCGACTTCCGGTCGTGGTTTCTGGGCGAGTGGGGAGGGAATGTGAGAAGCCCTTCATTTCGGATTACATCGTCCGGGTTATGGAGCTTTTTTTTTATATCTGCGTCGTTATTCTTCGTTAGTCGAATATATGAATGCACACGTATGAGGTATATTCCACGGGAACTCAGTCACTTTTGTACCGTCGACTGAAAAGTTTCGCCCCATAATTTTTCACATCAATGTATATTGATCGATGCGAACAATTATGGGGCGAAACTTTTCAGTCGACTCTTATAGCTTTCTTTTTTGCTACAAGATAAAACGAGAAAAATGTTACAAAATAAAAAGATTATCGTGTTAAATTCGGGTTAGCTTATTCAGGTGTGAAATATGATTTAATTTTTTTTCTATTTGTCTTACAAATTTTTTATGAAAAAATAACGTCGATGCGTGTTACTGAGTCATTTTTTCTGACCGGGCGAAATGAAAATTACTTCGGTGATTAATTAATGGGTTTCAATCGACACGTATAGAGATAGTTAAAAGTTTTGAAGCGAGGACAATAATTTTTAACTTAAGTTGAATTTTTTCGCAGCGGTAATTGTCAGGGAACAATTGTTCCGTAAGGGTTGATCGAAATTGGAACGAAGTGGTTCGTCTGACCTGCACATCCGTTTCCACGGTGAAATCACATTCATACATATTTATATATGGATAGATGTATATGGTGATGCAATAAATTCGGGATCACATTGGTCCCCATGGGTTATTGGCAATATACGTCCTTACACCATGAACCCTGCTGCTGCTGCTGCTGCTGCTGCAAAATCTATCTGCATTTTTAACGAAAAGCCGGCAGGGCTGGAAGTTCAACTACACTTTTTCTCCCACCATTTTCATGTCGACGGTACCGCGAGTAGCGGTAAAATGGCGGGACGGGGAGGGGGCGGGGGTGGAAGGGCATGTGTGGGGACAACGAGACGCCATACGCGGAAAAAAAGAGCGAGTGAGAGAGTGAGAGAGAGTGCGGAGAAAGCCGATGGAGAGGCGTTCGTGTACATTGCACTCGAAACGAGGCTCGGAGCTTTCATGAAAGCTTCGTCGGTGTTCTCGTAAAAATGGAAGAAAAAGAAGAAAGAAAAAAAAAAAGAAATTGCTGTACTTTCAGAATTTCTCTTATAAAGCTCGATGGCCCGGAAATGATGTATTCATCGGTTTCCCGAGAGGCGGGATAACCTTCTCGAATATCCGATACGTAGACGAATATCCCACATGTTCTTATGAATTTTTTAATGCCACTGCAAGCTTCAAATAAGCTCTGAATAATAAATAGAAATAAATGCAAATGAATATAAATAAATATAAATGAATATAAAGAAATATAAATAAATATAAATAAATATAAATATCCTCGCCATTATTTATTGACGAATCAAAATTACAAAACTTTCCTGTTTTAAATATCCTCCGAACAATATATGCATATCGATCGATCGCCCGCGATTATTTCTAAAATTTCGTGGTAATAAATTAATTCACAAAGTCGCCATAGCGATCATGAAAACTGTTTCACGGCTGTTGCTCAACGCGGTTAACTTCGTTTTCCCAACGCGTTCTAAATTAGACTTTCGGCTCACGAACCGCTTGTGATATCAACGCTGACTTCGAAGAACCACGTGTGGCCAACGTCGCTCGGATAAAACGTCACCGATATCTCGAAGACTCGTTTTTTTTAATCCCATTTCTAATTTGTGTACAGTGCACTATGAATGGAATATTATATATTAAAATTATAGATAATATTATCATCAATGACATATTAATATTTTGTATATTGATATTTTAGGTGATTATATTGGCTGTCTTAAATTCAGTTTTGTATCATGAGCGTGAAATGGAAAGGCGGTTAGCCTCCCGACATCCGATTTCGAAACTCGTAAAGTCGTAAGGGCTCTCTGGACGTCCGATAGCCGGATGTTGATCGAAATTAAGCTGCGACTGGTGGCGGGCGCGTGTTATTTCGAATCGAGCGATATATCAAAGTCACAATAACTCGTGACGTGGAATGAAATATATATACATATATATGTATATATGTCATACATAATTTCTTCCGTTGTGTGTTTCTTTTTTCCTTTATACTTTTTTCTAGAACACGACGTAGATTATGGGCGCGTGAGGTTGCGTGATGATAAACGAAGCACGTGAGAAAGAGAAATTTTATGTTTAGCATCTGACAATCATGACCTGGTACTTGTATAAGCAATTTTTTTTTTTTTTTCATTAAAAATTTTGAAATTTTTTTTTCTAAATCACGATGGGGAAAACTACAAGAGTGTGAGGTTGCGTGATAATGAGGGGAGGCACTTGGGAAATGGGAATTTCACTGCTTAGCAAATGACAATCGTGACTTGAATAAGCAATTATTCAATTTGAGGCTTCCTCATAGAGGAAACTATGCGACGGTGAAAAAAAATGTTTTTTCCGGGATTTTGATCGCGACATGTTCAAAATGTTTCAAGAAATGCAGAACGTGTCCGAATGTATGTATGTGTTTGTGTGTGTGTAATGACCTTGAAAAGCTCAAACGTCTATAACTCGAGATCGGTTTGAGCCACAGCTCTCAAATTTTGCACACATCCGATGCCTTATGATCTCCATGTCGTCTGTAATTTTTGAAATATTTCACGCAGCCGTTCGGATTTGACAGCGTTTCAAAATTTCAAGGAACAAAAAAAAAAAATGTCGGTTACCACTGTAGCCTCGGCAAATTTTCAGATATTCGTCCAAATAGTTCATTCACACATAGAGTCATGCCCACAGATGTTTGGTATTGCAATTGAGCCGAATCCGTTGAGAAATTCAGATTTTATGATATTTTATATATTTAAATTATGTGAAAATCTTTTCACGCGTTCGAATTCCTCATGAAAAATTCAAAGATATTTCACGAAAAAATATAAATGCTTCCTCACCGAGAAATCTTCGTTCATCGACTACGTATTCAGACGAAGCAAATTTGCAAATTTTAACTTGTTTTTTTTTTATCTTCTGTGAATGAAAAAAAAAAATATTTTAAAAAAAGTTGCGAACGAACGAATTACGAGAGTTACGTGTTAATGGCAGTGTTTAATCCGTGACTCACCGGTTTGCACGAGTTTGAGAGCGTTGCCATTGTGCTGTTTGAGTGGCTCGTTGAGGTTGGCCTGCGTGAGGTCCTTGAGCGGATTGTTGACGGCGCTGCCCGCGGCCTCGTCCGCCTGATACCGATTGTTTTGCATAATCGTACAATTTTTCTTCCCTCCACCTTTGCAAATCCCTCTCCGTCCAACAGTCACGGAATCACGATTTCCAGTTTCACGCAAATTATTCGACGATGATTTTTCATCAAAATTATTTTTATTATTATTATTATTAGAATTACGAACAATTTTTTTCGTTCCGAAAAATCGAAATTTTTTTTGGTTCGTAGATTCTTTCGTTTTTGATTTATCTTCGCGTTTCGTCACGACCTTTTTTTGCAACTTGCGACTCGTCGAACGCGATTTTCCATTCGTAACACGCGTCTTCGTTGTCGAAGACTCGCGATCAATTTCACGAATTTCCACGTCGTCGTTGTTATTATTGTTTTTTATCGTCGAATTCGCAATCGAATTCAACGAATTCACGATAACGGGTTGGCGAAACGGATTTTCGTAGATTCGAAGAATTTCATCGATCGGAAAGATGACGTACATGCCCGGAATGAAATTTCCACGTTCGGAGATTCAACGTGCGAGCCAACATCGCTGTCGTTAACGTTAAACAACGTTGATGCAAATTGATCATCTTTCGTCGTTTCGTCACGTGACACGCGACTCACGTGTGGGTTTTTCGATGTTATCGTGACACCCGTGAAAAACATTTTTTTTTTTTTTTTGTATTTTGTTATTTTTTTTCACCCCCCGATCGTCCACGGACGAACGATCCGGACGTCGAGCGGGAAACTCGTCACCTTTTTATTTTATTTCTTAGTTTTTTAAATTTTTTCTACGATTTTTTAAATTTCAATTCCGTTGTCCGAATGAATGAAAAAAAGGGAAAAGAGAAATGAAGAGATCGAATCAACTCGTGAATTTACGAATGATCGGTAATTTCGACGTCACGGATGACGATTTTTTCAACGTGGACCTCGTCGTGTGATCGCTCGTCATTTTCCTCAACGTATTTCCATTTCCTGTAATGCAGAAACAAAAAAATAATTACATTATTGTATTATGTTTATTTACATTTTTTCTTCAATTAATACTTTTTAAGTTTAACAATCTGAAGTTGATCTTAGAAAAAAAAAGATGCTTCAAATTACAGGTCTTTGTCTCAATATTAAAGCGTGATTGTGTTTAAAAGTTAATAAAAAAATGAACAACAAAATTTACGGGCACGACTTAATATTGCGATAGAAAGCTGGAATTTGGAGAACTTGTTCCCTTTGAGATCGACTTCAGATTGTTCAACTTGAAAGAAAACAAAAAAGTCGATAAAAATCATAATAAACAAAAATCGATAAAAGTAATAAAATAATAATAAACATTATTGAGGCGCACTCCTTAGCATTAAAATAAGTGGCTCAAATTTAGAGAACTTTAGTTCTACGAGATCAACTTTCGATTTTCGAACAAAAATCGAAAATCTATTTTTTAACGGTCAGTCTATAAATATATAGTCTATATATATATATATTTATTTATTGGAAAAATGTAGATAGATACTTCTATCTATAGATTCATATATCAGTCTGTGTGCTTGTACGCTCCTCGGTAGGTGCCCTGTCGGGCAGATGTAATTAGTGCCGCGGGGACAGAGTGCAAAACGTTGTACGAATCGGAAGTGGTTCCGACGGTTCGTTTCCTCGATTTCGGTGAAACTCTCGGTGGCCGGCAACAACCGTGTCCAGTATATCGGATATTTCCGGATCGGTATTTCTCCCACCGTATATATCCATATGTATATATATATATGAGGCATTCCACTAAATTTCAGTCGACTCTGACCGTCAACGCAAAATTTTTGGCCCACAATATTTCACATCAATATATATGTCGAAAATGGAGAGACTATGAGCATTTTCTGCGATGAAATTAATTTGAATAATACATAATATATTATGTATCAATATTATATATGTTATTATTATTATTATTATTATTATTATTATTATTATTATTATCATTATCATTAAAACATATTATTTTGAATTTGTTCAGACGGAATGCATTTCCGTGCAAATATTGTGTTCGATTATTTCTCGATATCACGACCTAGCAGTCTCCCCCTCCTTTCTCCCCCACTCATCGATCTCTTCAACCCTTGGAAAATTCGCAACTACCGCGAGGATAATGTCGACAGATCGATTCGACACACAAACTGTTATTCGAAAGAAAAGTCGAATCCGCAATCACCGGAATGAGAAAGTACGGTCGAACGTCTATAATTGAAATGGCCAATTAAATCGAGCTCTCTCACTCTTTCTCTCTCTATCTCTCCTTCGGCAGAGAGAGAGAGAGAGGGAGAGAGATAAAGAGACTCGGAGTTTCTCCACCTGTGGCCGCGCGGTGCAGTCCTAACCCAAAGATTTTCCGATAATTCCGATATCCCCGCCCCCTGCACCCCTCGCCATCCTCCCCCGCCGTCGTCCCTGGCGAAAAGCTCATTGGCGCGAAATAATTTCCGATCTCGTGGGACGGAATGAACTCGAATCTCGATCGTCGGCGTCCTTTGTGCTCGACGAATCTTTCGGATATGCGAAATAATCACTTTTCCAATCCCCAACGACTGTGGGAAAAATAAATTAAAATTTGAAAAAAAAAAAATCGTTGAATTTTCGTTTTACTATATTTTTTAATTATCGTCTTATTCGAGTTATAATGTTGTCTCACTTTAAAATTACTCGGCGACTCTCTCTCTCTCTCTCTCTCTCTCTCTCTCTCTCTCTCACTCATTCTCACCAAATCACAAAAAAAAATCAATATTAAAAAACAAATGAACAAATGAAAATGGAAAATTTAACGAATAAAAGATCAATAGACAAAATCGAAAAATAATAGACATATTATTTTTCGACATACAATTGCTCCATGAAATGCGCGGATATTCCCAGTTTTACGCATTATGTAAACATCGTCAAGTGACCACTAACGAAAAGAATAAAAAGAGAAAGGGGAATAAAAAATAAATAAAACTCGAACAAAAAAAAGAACGAAAGCGTTTGAAATTTTTTCGCCACGGTTTTCCCACGGGACCGGATTCACGTTCTCAAGTACCTATAAATCCCGTTATAAAAAGCGAATTCAAGGATCCACACAGACACACACACACACACACACACATATACATACTGTATAAATTATACCGCAGCACGTTTTTAATTAAGCGTCCCAGTGGTACACACGGGCGTTGAGGTGTGTACACAGTCAGAGGCAAACCTCTTTTCGTTCTTCAAAGCACAATGCACCACCAGCTAGCTCATTCATCATATATACACGTGGATAACATACACGTACATATATTATTCGAAATGATGCACCCTGATGTGCGCATAACCGTAATAAATACGCGTAAAATATTCTATGCGGTTAATTATTTCATCGTTGTTCGATACCCTCGTGAAATTAACTGTCGTTCTCACAACCCTCCGACCTTCGAGCCACCCCGTCCAAATGAATAAATATATAATGAATAAATAAATAAATAGATAAATAAATGAATAAATAAATAAATAAATAAATAAATAAATAAATAGATAGATAAATAAATAAATAAATAAATAAATAAATAAATAAATAAATAAATAAATGAAATACTAATGAAAGTAAATATTTCTTATGGTAAACATTTCGTGTGAGAATCACAAACTTTTTTTCGTTTCAAAGACACGAGTAAAACTGCTGAATGTCCTTCTTTGATCCACAAAAAACTCTTCTCTTCGTCTTCACAACTGATTCGATGAAATATCATCGACCTTATTTTTTTCTAATTATTTTCATACGTTCCTTAGTCTTCGGTCCAAGCTTTAACCTCCAAAATGATTCACTCGACGCGAACCTGCTACTTTTTTAGAAGAAAATAAAAATCTTATTTTGTTTAGGCAAATAAAACGGATAGAAAGTTTTTCATTTTATTCTCTTCCCCGAGACGATAATTCTCATTCCACGTCATCGCCACTCGTAACTGTCCGAAAACACGAACGTTTCCACTCAACCGAAATAATAAAAAAACGAAAAAAAAGAACAGTCGCATCATAAAAATGTGTAAAGAACGATTTTTTCAAATTTTCATTATTATTTTTATTTCTTGAATGAGTTCAACGTAATGTCGAGTCAGACATAATATTTCACGATTCACTTTCCGAATGGTTTGTCCACCCCTCAGCCGCTCCACACGCACACAGTTACACGCATATAAATACAAATGCTCGAGAGTTTATCTACTCGGACTCGGATCTGAACGTATGTTATGTGCGTGCGTGCACGTAGACGTGGGGAACTTTCATGGGGAGAGACGTCTAATAAAAGCTCTGCCAGGTGTATTTCGGATGTGGCGGCGGATTTCACGATGGTGCCAACACGGAGTCGACGCAGTCGCCGATGCTCTCGTTGCTCGAGACGACGAATGAACGAGAGGAAGTGAGTGAGAGGAAGAAAAATCGAACGAGATAGAGAGAGCGAGAGAGAAAGAGAGAGAGAAAGATAGTGAGACGGAGACGAGGGAAAGAACCATGTGGTAAGTTCGACATCGACTTCTATACGCGCTCCACGATACGATACTCAATATATACATATATATATATATTTACATTTTTTCAACGCTTAGTCTGGAAACCATTTTTTTAGCACATTTAGCCTGGAGACGTGGGTCATGACGTTTTTTAAATTGTTATGGTGCTGCAAAAAATCTGAAAAAATCAAGAAAGGTTTTTCAAGCCTTGAATTTGAAGTCTCAATTATGAAATTATAAACAATACATTTTTTTGATATATTTTTTATGCAAAATATAACGAAGGAAAATATAAATATCGGATCAAACCATCCAAGTTTCCAGACTAAGGGTTAAATAACTATAATTATAATTATCATTATCATTATCATTATTATTATTATCATTATTATTATTATTATTATTATTATTATTATTATTATTATTATTATTATTATTATTATTATTATTATTATTATTATTATTATTATTATTATTATTATTATTATTATTATTATTATTATTATTATTATTTTTATTTTTATTATTATTATTATTATCATTGTTCACACCTCTAATATTTATTAGAGTTTCAATTTCTTCAATTTTCTTGGGTAATCGTGAAATTATGACGAGTTCTTGAAACAAGTTGTCGACGACAATAATTTTCGTCCGGTCATTCGCTATTCAAGGCCAGCCGGACAAACGAAACGTTGAATTTGAAGAATAATAAATCAGGCTGACCCCAGATCTACCTGTACTACTTTGAGGGGGAGGGGGAGGGGGCGGTTTCGAAAGTTCGAGGCGAGCCAAGCCTTCGAGGTTGCGTGACAAACGTTGCCCACTGATTCAACGTCGGTCGCTAACTCGGGCCAAAACATTCGTACAATAAGAACCCCCCCAAAAAAAAAAATACACACACACATATATGTCAGATAGATATATATACATAATTTTTTCTCGATCACATCGCGTTTGATCATATTACGTTGTATTTTTTTTTCTATTCCTTCTTCCTCGAACGAATGACAAGAAATGAGAATACTCAATGACTGACAAAAGTGTGAAACTTAACTCGCAGAAGACAGCCCACGAAAAAAACAAGCCACAACCGGAAGTGATCGTATTTCAAACGAGCTTCGACGATGATTCTTGTGATAACACAAAAAAAAAAAAAAAATTGACGAAGCTCACGACGTGAAGAAATGTTTCGGCCCTTTTGATGAGACACGTGGGAAGGTCAGAGGTCGTGTGTGCGAGTGTGTGTGTGTGTGTTTGTTTTTTTTTCTCTACGTTCAGTGGTTCTTCATTGAAGTCGAAGACGAAGTGAGATGTTATTTTTTTTTTTTTTCGACTCCCGAGGTTAGAAGTGTCGATATGAGCTTTTGCCAAGTTTTGCCACAATCGTCTTGGGAGGCGAGGGGTTGTGTGTTGCGTTTGTGTAAGAGTGGAGACTTTAGCGCAGATGTCCAGAGTGGTCTTCTCACAGTGCTGTGGATGTCCACGTCCGTCTGGTAGTCCTCGAAAAGTTTGAGCTTTCGGCGGGAGGGGGGGAGGTTATGACAGAGAGGTTATTTTCTCGTTCGAAGAAAAAGCTCTCTTTCGTAATGTGAGCGATGAAAACGAGTTTATCGTCGGCCATTGGGCCTCGCGAACCGAATAACAATTTGGTCGTTAACCGCGACACGACCGCGTCTCAGACACAGGTCGATGACCTTTGTCTCATTCAGAGCTTTTTACTCGACGCGAAAAGAGATGGCAGCCGGATCTGCAGATTCGAAAGAAAGACAAGAAAAAAAAAGGAAATAGATTTTTATTTTCGTTTATATACGAATATCGATGGGACAATTGTGTTTTTTTTTTGGAATTGAATAATTATTTATTTACGGCTTGCAGTAATTTAAAAAATTCAGCCTTTAGTAATTGATTATCGAATTGTTATATTTGATATATATATAATATATATTATTGATTGAATAATTTATTCGTAATATCGAATAATGGCATGAAAATCGACGAAGAAATTAAAGTATTCGAGTGGAGAATTGTCGATTTGAGTTTTCGATTACTCATTGTTACATCAATATCTCGAATTAACAAACGAAATTTCATATTATCAATCGAATTATTTATTCTTCGTGTCAAATTGCATTACAAATAATGATAAGAAATTAAAAAAAGGTTTTTAATTGGATTATCATTTATCCAAAGTTTGAGACAATTCATTATTAGAATTATGGTCTGATTAATTTAATGATATAATTGGTATAATCAATTAAGTAATTGATTCATTTCAAGCCACTTACATAAATCGACAGCAGATAATTCTATTTAGTGATTGCAGAAGAATAGAGAGAGAAAGAAAAAATAAACAAAGCTTCGTTTTTCGTAAAAATTAGTAACATCGGTAACGATCGGTGAAGATTATTGAAGAATTAAAATAGCGAATGACATTTAATTGAAAACGATGAAATTTTACGGCAGAACGCTCGGTGACATTACGTCGGATGTCGGCGAGTTCGCTCTCGTCTCGTGCTCAGCAGCTGGAGGACACTTTGCGAAAAAGCTCGACCCCAATTGGCCGCCCCGGACTGACGTCCCATTAAAATTTCGTTCCCGTGCCACGGACTCGACTTGACTCGACCGATTTGCCGGTCAAAAAAGTTTTGACATTCACGTTTTTATTTTTTTTTTTTTTTTGTTCCTCGGGGCACAAACTAACGAACAAACGTCGCGTACACACACAGTCGAATGAAAATGTGACCGTCGAGAATTTTCGTTGCCTGACAAGTCTCATTAGTCGATGAAGTCGTGGTGAATGCACTTTTTTTTCACACTCGCCTACGTCGTCATTATCAACCGGAGGATCGGCAAATTTAGTCTCAATTTATTCAACGTGAATGTTAATGACTGATGATTATCAAAAACAGTTCAGATTATTTGGAATTAAAATAATATTTGAAATAAAAAGAGTTTCAGTGGCCAACAAACATATTCGCGGTTTATGCAACGATCGAACATCCCTCAAAATAATTCGCGAGTGAGTTACAAAAGCTAATTGAGAACCCACGACGAAATTACGACGTGGCAATAAATTTTTCGCGAGTGTCCGAATTGTCGACGGAATAAATTTGTGAGTGGGGTCTTTGTTTCAATTTTGACAATTTGGCTTCGAGGTGTTTACTCGAGAAAATTTTGTTTAGTAGCAAATTTTGGCACAAAGATTAATTCTAATAACTAAACCGAATAATTCCGACGAACGATTGCAATTTAATTACAATCAACATTGGTCCAATCATTTTCCAATTGTTTGAAATTAATCATTCCAGATCAATAATACGACATACGAAAAAAAACAATAATAATTGAAAACAAGAAATAAAAAACAGTTGAATCATTAAATTGATGATTCTCCATTTTTTGCGATTCCAATCATTGCCAAAAATTCGTCATCGAGAAAGCTGTAATTTTGTTTTCAGCAGACGAAAACGAGTCACGAGAAACCCGAAGGATTCGAGATAATTGGTTCGTAATAATTTCAACCCCCTCCACGACGAGATAAAACGACGACAGTCGAGGACTCGTTGAAAAATAAATATTCTCTCATTTCCCGTCCGAACGTTCGCGATAAGATAACGAGCAAAATCTTTTGGGAACGAAATTAATTTTCAACCTGACGGATCTAATCTCTCGATTCTCAAGTCCACTCCATTCTCGCCCGTTGTCGCGATTAATAATAATGATAATAATAATGGAACACGCTATTTCGCGTTTGCGATATCAATTTCCGTCTGTCAACAAAGATCTTATGTCTCGTTCAAGCTCGACGTTTAAATTTCCCCCGCCCCCCTCCCCCTCACCCGCCCCGGCAATGGAAAATCGAGGAAAGCAGGAAAAAGCTCGTAGGTTGCCGGAAAATGGGTAAATTTAGGGAATTATTATCTCAAAAACTATTCGTCCAATTGAATTCCAGTTGGTTTTATTCGAAAGTATATACATTGAGGTACGTCGACGAATTTTCGTTTGAATGTACAGTGAATGGGGGCGCTGTTATTCTGACCGGCGTGAAATAACTTTTTCAAAGTCGGTTTCCACTTTTTTTTAGATAACGTATTGACCGATTCCTCTAAAATTTAGACACAATGTGCACGGATGGGTAATGAAGTTCGGCACGTAGGATTTTTTTTTTTTTTTTACTAATTTTTTTTTTAATCAACAAACTTTGTGAATTGAGGTTTAAAAGTGAATTTCGACTTCAATCGAGCCTAATTTTATGAAAAGAAGAACAACAATAAAAAAAATGTACATGCCTAATAGCTCAATACGTTTCACTTTGAGAATCTTCTTGAATTTTTCGGTTCAGACAAACCGACTGGCAAAAAAAGTGCCACATTGATAACGTCATTTGATTGGGGACAATTTTGAAAAAAAAAAAAACATAAAATCCGAGTCGCATTTTGAATCGTGTAAAAGATTATAGTCAATAAAGGAATTATAGATTTGCAGAAGTGCGCAAAAATTGTGTACTGCAGCTAAAACCGTTCACGAGTTACACACTTTTCAACTTTTCGAGGTCACAACACACTCACATACATCCGGAAATTCTTTCCAATTCGGTTTTCTCGACGTTCAAGCACATTCTGAACACAGTGACATAAAGATCTCGAAACAAAATGAAAAATTTCACCACAACACACAACTTTCTCTGTAAGAAAGCAAAAAGCGAAGAAAGCTAAAAAAAAGCTCGTACGATTGTCCCAACAACCCAATAAATGAAGACGCTGCGGTATACATATATATACAAGAGAAAACAAATCAATGAAAATTAAATTGAGGAAAAAAACTCGCGACAACAGTTTCAATGACATTAAAGAAAAAAAAAACAAACAAACAAACAAACAGTGAGAAAAAACGAAACGAAACGAAAAAAAAAATCTTGAAACCTCGCCAGAGAATTCGAGGTGATTGTCGTCGGTGGGAACGGGTTAGCGACAGTACGGAATAGAGTGAACAACGTTACGGAAGACGAATGAGTCGTGGCTGAGGAGCTCCCGACGAGATCCGAGAATAAACGAGACGTTACGCTCGAACGCAACGCCCCGATCGTCGCGATTTTTATCGCTGCGTTTTATTTATTTATTTTTTATATATATATATAATATATGTATATATATATTTATTTATCTATTTCATTTTTCTTCGTGCTCTCGCGTTTTATCATCCGCGTTAGAAATTGACGCGACAATATCCGAATGGACGCGACGCCCGTGAATATTCGACGAACAAAGTTTCGAAACAAATGACGTAAAGTTTGTCGATTTTTTTGTTTTGAAAAAAAAATTTTTTTTTTTTTGCATTCTCTATTTCATATTTTCCATCTGTTTCGTAAAATATTATTCGCGATGACACGAACGTCGTTTGTCGTCTTTATCGGACCTGCCAAGCCTGTTTGACACAAGCATTCTGAAAGACGAAGATTTATCACGAATTTTTTCTTTATTTTATTGAACTTAAACAATTTTTATAATTGTACTTTAAACGAAAAATGTTTATTCATTGAATTTCGATGTAATAGGCGGTGACAAATGTTCATTCAAATAATCATAAACGTGAAATAAAAATCACACGAAGAAAAAACAGATTTAAAACGTTTTCAGAAAAAAAAATTTACGAAAAATTGAATCTTGCCGACAGTCGATTATTTTTATTACTTTCTTTTTTTCTGTCGAAAATTGTATTTTGATGGCAAAAAACGAGGAAAAACATTTTGTGAAAAAACTATTTGACTCGTTATCGTTCGAAGCGACGAGATTTTTCTTTTTTTCGCGCAAATCGTTCGACGATCGATCCAATCGCGTTTTCGTCTCGATAAAATAAAAATACACAAGGTTCGCCGGACGACGGTCATCGCGGGCGCACACACCCCCGAAAGACCGTATTGCGTGGTCCACGCCGACTTGGCAACATTTAATATTCACCCAGAATTTAATTATACACGATCTATAAATAAATATATATATATATTATTATATATATATTTATTTATTTATTTTTCAATTTTTTCTCGCTTATGAAAAAATGTTATCGTCTCGAGGTCGGTAACGTCAATGTCTAACTTGGATAATTCGATTCGATTTATACGGAATGCATGAGCAAACACACACACACACACACACACGCACACACGCGCGCTTGAGTGACTGAGCGAGTGATTGAGAGAGGAAAAAAAAATATAACAGATAAAAAGATTAGTAAGTTCGGTCGGAGGGATGGAGAGGATAGGGATTAAGCTCCGGCTTCTTTCCCCGGACGTGGGACGGACCAATAGCGTTGTGGTATCATTGTGCACTCTTTCTTTTTCTTCTTCGACACAACGATACGGTTGGCGGGATCATAAAGACCGCACGTGCGGGTTCCCGAACGAGAACGAAGCTTAATCGAAGCTCAAAGTTGGATTTAAGAAGAATATATAGATGTATACTAGATGTCTCTATATATTGCATATATATCTATATGTATATATAAATATATTATATAAATAGATATTTTTATATATTACAATACATTGTATTTGTGATATGTTGTATAATTGTTACATCAAACGATATATTAAAATTATAAAATTATAACACATCGAAATTTCCCCAAGATGAAAATAAAATGAAACTCCTAATATTTCAAACTTTGTAATAATAATTCTGTATTCTAGTATTATCTACATACAAATGTAGTATGTAGTGTAATATAATTTATTATTCAATGGATGAGCAAAATAACATATTAAAAAACGAAATAAAATGAGTAGGAGTCGAAATTCAGAAGTTTGATGTACAGAAAAAAATAATAAATTAATAAGTAACCTCTAAAATATATAAACATATAAATATATATATATACATAAATGTGTGAATATTTAGATATATATGTATATATATATATATATAAATGTATATTCGTGTCCAAATAAAATGAAAACGAGATATTTCGAGCCAGCACACAAACTCCAGCCTCCGAATGTAATCCTGGCTGCATTCACGTATTCTCCAGGTCACCCGGTTCGACCGAGCTTCGCAATTCCGGCGAGAGCCCTTCCGAGACCGACCTCCTCGGACCTTTATCGTTCCGTGTCCCACGGGGCCATCGTCCGGTCATGCCGGGACGATGCACGGACGATTCAACCAGTCATTAATGATGACGCTCGCTCGCAATTCCACGTGCGTTAAACTTGTTACATTTTATTGACAGACACACACAAACAAACACACACACACACACACTACACCTCAGCAGCAGCGACTTACGTTACCATTCGCGTTGCTCGACGATCTTCCCCCTAGTTGGGCTTCGTAAATTCTTCATCAGGCTCATACGCAAAGATGCAATAACAACGATGAAAAAAACGAAGAAATAAAAACACACGAATTACTAAGACAACAATAAATAAACTATTTCCGTTATTTTTGTTCTTTTATGAATTTATTCGCGAATATTTATTTAATTATTTATTTATTTAGATTTTGTCTTTTTTTTTCTCATTAAGATTCATCGTGAATAACTTGAATATCGAACTAGATCCACACGAGCGACGATTTAGCCATCTGCCATACCGAATGAGGGTTAGAAATTTGAAAAAAAAAAAATCCACGAAAAAAGCGACGATTTAAAAAAATATCATAATAATTATTATAATCGTGTGTGTTGGCCACGAGATTAAAATATGAAAAAAGGAAGGAAAACGCGTTATTTCGATTGAGACAAATTGCAATTCCGAGGTCAGCCTGTTGGTCTTCCGCAAAGTTTCACCCGCAGACGTCGTGCTCGTCGCCCGCGCTCACGAAAATAAAATGTAATACATCGTTTTTTCTTAACACTGCGATTCCCATTGATCTACGAAACAACGAATGGATAATCCGTGATTGGGAACGAAAAAAAACGGACTACGCGACATCACTCTCATTACTCAATCTCGTAATTAAGTGTGTGTGTGTTTGTTAAAAAAAAAAACATAAATGTATTTTTTTTTAGTTTCTGTAAATATTTAATTTATATTATTAAATTCAATGAAATTTTATTATCGTTTGTATTAAATTTATATGTCGATATGTTTGTTTTATTGTTCTTTGTTTTTGTTTTTGTTTGTTTTTTTTTTTTTCTATTCCTCTCGAGTTTGTTCGTTGCACTTGATCGCTCGAGAGGTCGAAGACATCCACGCGCAACGGAGGCCCGCGCAGCACTGACTATTTCTACTGTCGGAGAGACGGGCGGCAACGACGAGACCAGTGCACGAGCACGCGATCTCCGTGGAATCGCGTCGCACGCGCGCTCGGCTCGGCTGATGCCGAGTCGCTGTTTCTACTGTAAACTTTTCTTTTTTTTTTTTATAATATAATTTTATTCAATGTTTCGGTTACATTTACAGTACGCCAGATAAGCTTACGTTGATCGAACAAGTGTGATGAGGTCCTTATAATTCTCGTAGGTTTGTCTTGCGACAGTATACGTTGTTTATTATTTTTAATAACTGGTGTTAGGTGGTGCGTTTCGAGACTCAGAGCGGTGGTGATAATGGTATGAGATGATATTTTATTTACAAATGGTATGATGGATGATGCTAACGTGTTGAGGTTAGTACATAGTTTTGCGGTCGTGGGACCTCATTTGTCAATTCCGGTTAAATTATGATCTAATGTTGCTATTCTTGCTGAGTGAGATTTGAAGTTAGCCTTGGCTTTTTCTCTGAAGCACACTTCGTTTACTGTGAATTTGTAGCGACAAAATCAGCATAGCGGTAATATAAATTTTATTATATATATATTTCATTTTAATTTTTCACCGATAAGAGAAGACCCGCTGACAAGATCTGAAGAAGATCTTCAATTTTGGGTTTGAAATTTTGTACCTATGTATATAAATCCGAAATATGACGTAAATAATTTCTTTTTTTTTCTGGAGATTGTTTTAGAGGTTTTAAAACATTTTGAACACACGTTGACTTCTAAATTTCGCAAAAAAAATGTTTAACCGTCACATATATGTTACTCTATGAGGAATCAAAATAAATGAAAAAAAAAAAAACAAAAAAAAAATACATACATACAATCTGGGATCTATATTTACACAACTCAAAGCGCACGATCAAAAACAAATTCCCAATTTTTTTCAGATTTTTTTCCCCATAATTTTGGCAGCTGTCAATTGAGGTATCATTCAGTTATTCCGCTCTCTTTGTTTTTCAAGTACTTTTTTCACAAAAAAAAAAAAAAACAATCTGAAATAAATTGAAAGTTTATTCTTTAACATGGATTTTAAGTTGTGTAAATATGATAAAGATTCCAGATAAGGAAGCCCAAACTTGTGGGATATTTGATGAAACGGCTCATATATATATGTTCTTTCGAAAAGTTTTGCAAAAATTTGGCAAATAACGTTTTTCGTCGTTGACGATAATTTTTTCGCAAGCGTGTTCATTTGCGCACGTAAGTTTCCGTAATTTTAACCCACGAGCCCGCGATCGTGCGTCCGGGGTGTCTGTGTGTGGGAGAGGGTCGGCGGTGGGGGGGTTCGGGGGGGTCGAAAATTTTCACGGGCCTCGGCGACGACTAATTCGGGAAGGCGTCGCGTATAATTTATTAAAAGCAATCGCGCTCTGTCCTTTTGGCAAGATTCGTCGGACCGTGAGCTAGGGAATATATATATATATATATATATAATTGATCGGCACGGATCAACGAGTGATGGTGACAGTAGCGGGGGAGGGGGAGTTGTGATCGTAGAACATTTTCTCCGACGCATCGTGTTTGCGGTTCCCACGAAGCTCATTCGCTGACTAATTTCGTTCTTCGTCTTCTTCTTCATCGTCTTGCGTCTCGCAATTTGCAAATTGGCCAATCGCAAAAATTTGTTTGTCAACGCGCCCGAAGATAAATAATTTCATCGTCGTGACGAATCTACACATTTAATACAAATTTTCGGAAAATGTGGGCAACGAGTATATATATATATATATATATATATATATATATATAAGAGACGCAGTGACCCGGTTGGTTTCGTGCCCGGTTCCCGACCCAAGGGTCCCGGGTTCGAATCCCGGCGTCGACACCAATGGAAAATTTTTTCTATGTGTTTTTTTCTGTGTTCTCCCGGTGGTTCGGAATCCACCGTTGAAAAAAATTGGAGGTCCATGATGCATATTGAACATGTCAATATGATCATTAAGCGAGTTTTCGGGTTCGATTCCCGATGCCGAATAGCGTGGCTGACGATAAGCGGCTGGGCAACGACGAAGCTCCAGATACAGGACGTACGACCTACGACTGTAGCTGTGCGCCCGGCGTTGTTTACAGTCAGCTATCGCTTAGACTAGCTCCGGTATCGTGGAAGAGAACTCGGAAACAACGGATAAGTGAGGCGCCCGTAACTCTTCGGAGATCGGTGTAACAAATACAATACAATACAATATATATATATATATATATATATATATATATATATATATAAAAATGTTTATCTGCCTCTTGAAAGAAAATAAATATTTTGTCGTTTCAATCGTTTTGATCAATTCGAGTTTCACGAAACTCCGCACAACATAAATAATATGAACAAGTGAATAAATAAATAAATGATTAGAGGAATGAGCGAATGATTGAAGAAAATAAATGAATTTAATGAATGATCGAAGAAATGAATGAATTAAATGAATAATTGAATGAATAAAACAAATTAAAATGTTATCTGTGAATCATCGACGACTCAAACATGAAACAATAGGTATTCGAGAATATTGCACATCGATTTTGAACGTGAAATGAGAATTCAATTGAATTTAATAAACCGAATTTCGAAAGATCGTAGCGAGTCTTCGAAAGCTCGGACGAAAAAGCGTTGACGAAGCACTCATGGGGCTCTAAGTGCGCTTCGATGCACCCGAATAGCTGGTCGAGATATGAAGAGAGAGAGAGAGAGAGAGAGAGAGAGAGAGAGAGAGAGAGAGAGAGAGAGAGAGAGAGAGAGAGAGAGAGAGAGAGAGAGAGAGAGAAAGAGAGAGGAGAAGAACAGCATCAAGCCCAAGAGAGCCACGGACCGTCGACAGCGACGACTCAGAAAAAAAAAGAAAGCTCGAAAAAAGCTACGAAAAAAAAAAATTACATTCACCGACGAAAATTGAATCAAGCTGGCGAACGGTGTTCCGAAAGCGCATTTTCACCAGCCTATCGTCCTTGCTCACACGTTCCTCCCGAAAGCTCAGACTAAAATCCAATGAACAAAACTTTCAACCACCCCCCCCCCCCTCCTCCTCGCCGCTTCTTCATCATCCTTCCTCTAATTTCACTATATTAATTGATTTTACTTTCCCTTTCATTTTGGCATTTTTTTTTATTCTCCCACCTCATCGTTTTCCATATTCCGACCATTTTTCCATTTCCTTTTCATTTTCCACGTGACTCGACTAACCGCCCTTTGAGCTCTTTTCCCCGGAGGTCTCAAAGGAACGAATGTCTCGACCGAGATGAAAAGAAAATTTGAAAAAGAAACGAGAAGAATGAAAAAAATAAAAATAAAAAAATAAAAAAAAAAAATAAAAAAGAAACGAAAATGATATTCCGGGGGAATAAATAATGGTAAACGGATTTGGGTGTGGCGCTTGCATGAGCTTGGCTCGTGTGCGAATAATTTTTTTTTTTTGTTTTCTTTTTTTCTTTTTCTTTTTTTTCAAACGAATTTGGCAAGAGCAAAGCTTTGCCAGAGCCACGACGGAACCGTTGTAAAGTTATCGTGGGTCGGGGTAACGACGATGGTACGAAATTTGTTACGGGAATCGTACCAAAACGCATTGTCCCGGGAAAAGGGATACGATCGTACGGATAGTCAGACGGGCGCCGGTCGAACGGCCAAACCGTCGACGTTTCGACGTTGCAACGACCTTGCCGCCGCCGCCGCCGGGTCAACGAATCTTTTTCCGTGATTCGACGACGAATCGTCGTCGAGAAAATGCATCTGCCCATAAGTTATCGATATTGCCAAACGAACGCCAATGTTCCGAGCGTGGACGAAATTCCGAACGCCTACCAGTTCTCCCACGTTGCTCGACTTTTGAGCTTTCCCCACGCGAAAACTATCGATGTTCGATGCTTGACGTCGGGAACTTTATTGTAGAACATTTGATTCTCTAAAACATTGTTCATGTGAATTTTTCGTCTATTCGGCGTTGTTTAGCAAGCGTTTGGACGCGAAGATGAGAATCCATTAATCCGGTTAGTTTGGGTTAAAGAAATCCGGGATATCAGATGATGTAGTGAATTATGACCACGCGATGAATTGACTTTCGAAGCATGGCGAGTGCTGAAATTCCAATCCCCGACCGTTTTCACAGTTAAATTTATTTTCGTTTTTTTTTTTTTTGGGTTTTTGAAAGTTGTAAAACGGGAAGATGAGGGAAGATAAAAAATGAGCCGAGTCGAATATGGGCTGGAAAAGAATTTTCATCGACAGTTCTCGAGTGATTTTCAGTGACGATATAGTTCTCGTGACGATAGTTCGATAATCGATTGCCTAGAATTCTCGTTATAGTTCAAAAGGCCGTTGAATATTTTTTTAGCGATTTTTGAGGTTGTGAAATGAAAGAATTCAAAACAATGTGGTGAGTCGATGGAGAATAAAAAAAATACATGGAGATCAAGTGGTGCAAGACAGTCACAGAGAGAAAGAGAAAGAGAGAGAGAGAGAGAAGGACAGCAAAGGCCGAAAAAAAACCAAAAATTTAATCGCTTATTCATTCGAGAAAAAAAAACCCGTCTGATTTCCATGGACTATGAAAATTGTTCATCCTCTCCTCGTTTTTTTTTCCATTCTCGTTGAAATTGATTTTGTCTCGCCTCGAGCCACGAAATTCGGATATTCCCGACGGGGGTTTATCGTCGTTCGATTGTGTGTTGCTCCGGGAAAATCAAATTGATATCGACGATGCCACGTCGGATATGGTTTCACTTTTAATTTTAATTAATATTATTTTCCATCGTTGATCGTTTATCATATCACAATACATTGGTCGTCGGGTCTGCTTCGATAAAAGTAATGGATATTAAAGGATCACGGTGATAACGACTAGTCGTGATAAATGGACGTTTCACACGGTAATTGTGAGTGCATTTTTTTTTTCACTCGCAAAAAATTATTTAAGTATGAGCAAAAAAAAAAAAATCACTATTTCATAAAAATGGCAAACCTCGAGAGGCTCCTGGCATGGTCAAAAGTTAAGTTAGGAACCTCAAATTTCAAGGACATTGTTTTTTAAATTATTTATTTCAAACCATATAATCTTTTGGGAGCAACAAAATAAATTAAAGAAAACCAAAATAGAGACCACCCTTATATATATATATATAACACATATATATATATATATATATATATATATTCTTTTTTTTCCTACCACTCTTTTGTTAATATTCGGTGGTTCCTTGAATCGTCGACAGATGGACCAACCATAGCGTCAAAAATAATTATTCCATTCATGCAAACATATATATATATATATATATATATATATATATATATATATATATATATACCTCATCATCTTGACATATGTTCTGTCAAATAACCTTTATCATCGCCATTATCCTTATTATTATTTATCATCATAACCTGAAAGGAGTTTGAAAAAAAAAATGTTTTTTCCTTGTCGAATATTTTGATTGCCGGTAATGAATGGATTGTCCGTGGTGCTTGTGATCGCTTGGCTGAGCGTGGGATCGTCGTCCACAACGTACGGTGAAAACGTCGGGGATCGAACCAAGTGTAAGCTCCGCTCACGTTTCTTTCCATTCGTCCCCCGCCCCCTGCCCCCCTCTTCGCCCCCGACGACGATCCGAGAAAACGTCGGATATGTTTCGCGGTTCGTAGTAGAAATGGCTCGTGGGATTCGAAGCCGTCTGGGCCGGGGATGTTCCGGCTTCTCCACGATGGTGCGATCCTCTGCCCCCCTCCACCCCCCCCCCTGCCTCTCGCCCTGACTCCCACGAGTATACGCCGAGGAAATTGCCGAGCGACGAGGCGTTCGGTTTCTCTCTCATTCGTCGTCATCCCCTCCGTCCCCTCATCCCCGAACGGATACGAACCATTTTTGCGGTTAGCCGAGGGAACAAGAGCGACGGTTAATGGAAATCGTTTTCAAACGCCCGGGCCACGGATATGTCGCTCAATGCTCTCTCATGGTTTTTTTTTTATCTTCTCATCTATTTTCTGCGACTTGTTCTTTTTTTTTGCAGATTTTTCATTTTTATTTATTCGGCTGGGGTTGTTGAATTTCGCGTTTGTGAAATTTTGAGAATTTGAGTAATTTAATCGTTTTTTTTAAGGCGGAAGTCTCGGTTTTTTTTTGGTTTTTTTTTTACTCTCTTGTTTGTGAGTAATGTTTGATTTTCTTTATTGTCTTATTTTTTTCGTTATTGATTGTTTTTTTTTTTTTGAGTAATTAACGATTATTCGTGGGTTTGTTTGTTTGTTTGTTTGTTTTTTTTTTTTTTGGTTTTAATTTTGCTGATGGGAAAAGAGGTTACAAATGCATTCGATCGAACGATCGAACCTGCATTGTCAATTATTGACACGTGTTTGACTGTAATTGAATTTATTCCAAACTCTTCGTGAATTATTTTTGTGTTTATTATCATTTTCCTTGAAGGTACTGATTAAGAACTACATTTTTTTTTGAAAGATTTTTTTCATCGATAGTTTAGAAATTCGAGGGAAAGCGAATATATCTCGCGACTGAATGGTTAAAATCAAAAGTTTGTCAAAACATTGTTCGTCGCATTTAAAAAAATATATATATTCAAAGACACCTCACTCGATGTGTGTAAGTGCATCAAAAAATGTCGACTACACATTCCAATCTACGGTAGAAAGATCGACGAAAAAAAAACATTATTTCCAAAAATCTCATAATTTCTGTTTTTGGGTTATCAGTCTGCGGTCCGTGTATCAAATTTCATCTTGATAGGTGGAAAAATGTGAGAATGGGGGGAGATGTGACACAACAGACAGACGTACCAAAACCATGAGGGTTCTCCAATTCGCTACAGAGTCCGAAAAAAAATCTTGAAGAAGAAGAAGAATAATTTGTTTTTTTTTTCGCCAAGTTGTTTTCATGTTTTTCTCGAATAAATTGGAATTTGTGACAGCCCACGGGATAAATTGTTTTTTTTTTTTTTCACGTTTGATAATTCCGTTGAAGCCACGTGGACCAGATGTTACGACGAATTGGGCTGTCTGAACAACACCCCCGAATGGTACCATCCGGTGTTTCGTCCCCTCAAAGATCCGCCCCTTGACCGACACATAATAAAAACGACGTTCAGAATATTCGCCAAAACCGAAGATTCGCGAACGCCGTTTGTCTCGAATACACTCTTGGCCGAACTCAAACACATAAAGCTCACGTGTTACGATCGCAAGCTTCGAACTTTGGTGCTCGTTCATGACTTCACGAGCAACGGTTTGGCCGGTTGGATAAAACACGCGACGAAAACAATATTGCGGCGAAAAATGGGAAATGTTATAAGCGTCGATTGGACGGGAGGTGCTGAACCTCCTTACTCGATGGCCGTGCAAAATGCCAGAGTCGTGGGTATGGAATTGGCTCATCTGATTAAGATTCTTGTGAACGATGTTGGAACGAAACTCGAACAGTTTCATATCATTGGAATGGGCGTAGGAGCTCATATTGCCGCGTAAGTTTATTATCGAAAATCAGTTTTTTTTTCACCTCTCTGGAATGTTTTTTAATTTTTTATTAAAAAAAAAGAAATTTTTCAATTAAAAAAAATTGAAAATTAATCTTTAATTAAAAAAAAAACGTTTAATTTCCAGAACGAGAAAATTTCGATGTTGTGTAACCCTTTGAATTGTTACAAAAAAACAATTAATACAATAACGAAATTAATGCATTTTTATCTTCCAGTACGATAAATAAATGAATGAATAAATAAATAAATAAATAAATAAATAAATAAATAAATAAATAAATAAATAAATAAATAAATAAATAAATAAATAAATAAATAAATAAATAAATAAATAAATAAATAAATTTCTCGGAACTTCAATTATTCCCGTTTCTGTTTCGTTTATTTCATTTATTTTTTTTTTTTGTTCTTTCCATACATTTACGAGTTGATGCTTATCACTAGTGTTAGAATACAATGTGCAACGCGTCACACGCGTCGACGTTAGAGTAACGCCACTTACTATATTCCACGAAACGAAAAAAAAAAAAAAAAAAAAAAAAAAAAAAAAAAAAAAAACCGGGTCACTCATTCACGCAGCAAGCGGCGACAAAAAATAATTCCAACCTGCTGGTGCCGCACGCAGCTCGTCGTGCAAATAAACGCAAGCTCATCGAGCGTTAAAAAAAATAACATTAATAATAATTTAAAAAAAAAAACCGTCACTCGGTCGGTCATTGATTTTTTTTCCGCGAGCTCGCGTACGATCGATAATCGTCAGCGATGTATCCACTTGCACGCTGGTATAATGAATGATCAATATCAACCACTCGGCAAAATCGACGGAACGACGCGAGTAACGTGAAAAATTCACATCGACGACACGTCGAACTAATGGACCGATTCTCGGCTTGTTGACACGCGACTACGTCGAATTAATGTGATTCGTCGTGGAGTAAAGCGCGCGTGTCAATTAAACATTCGTAAAACGCAATCGACAATAATCGGATTGAAAGACAATTGGAAAATAGTATTGAAATTATTACAGTAAATTCGTTGTTTTAATTTATCGATGAATTTACGGATTTCACTGATATGGTTATTTTCTTTACTGTTATTTATTTTTCATTATTTTTTTTTTAATAACATAAAGTTTAGTCAAAACCGATGAAAACTTAAAAATCGATTCAACCGATGAAATTAATCACAATAATTGTTATAATAATAATAATAATAATAATAATAATAATAATAATAATAATAATAATAGCCGTTGCAATTGTGTAATTGTTATAATTCAACTCACACCGATCTATAACCGATTTGTTTTTGTTGTTTGTTTTTTTTTTTTTTTTTGCAGTTCTCCAAACGACTCAATCTGTTGCATCAAAAGCATTGTTTTTTTTTTGCGCACAGTGATTTTGAAAAAAATTAAAAAATAATTGGTTGATAGAAAATGATATTTATAATAACGATTATTCACAAAAATGAAAATTTTTATTATTTTTATTCCGCATGAAGAAAGTTATGTGATCGTTGAAAGAAAATTTTACCGATTTTATGTATTTAATTGTAACATATATGTATATAATTGTGATGTGTTGCAGTTACGCTTCCCAACAATTTGACGAGATCGGACGTATAACGGGTCTCGACCCAAGCGGTTTGTACTTCAACGATATGCCCTGTTTCGCCCACTTGGATTCCGAGGACGCCAAACTCGTGGATATCATATACACGGACGTGAACAAAAGTGAGGATTCACGTTGGATTCCGGGGCGGCAAACCCCCCCCCCCCCCGGACGGCTCTCGGCTGCTTCTCCCGCATGACGTTTTAATTCCATTTGAATAATTCAACGCTGGCCTGCGAGCGTGTCAGTATCGCGACGGACGTCAATTACCCGTCAAGGGGGGCACAACGAACGATATATATATATATATCAGGGTGGTTCTGAAAAAAAAAATGTCGCTACCCGCCTTCCGAATGATTCTGGACCATGAAAAATGAATTTTCATATTTTTTTCCGATTTTTAAATTCACCCTCTGCATTGCCTGAATTTATTCGAAAGTTTTTCAAAATCATTTATATAATATTTTCGAGCTTAATACAAAAACGATGGCGAAGAGAAGAATCGGGAAAAAAATGTATATTATAGAAAAAATATACCACAAAAACAAAAAAAAATGTTGGCAGTCACAAACCTAAAATAAGGGCCATCCCAATATATTTATACATATACATAGAAACAGAGAGAGAGAGAGAGAGAGAGAGAGAGAGAGAGGGGGGGTGAAAATCGAACGTCGAAGTAGTTGAGCTTCGAGCTTTTCCCCCAGCACTTGATCATTCAATAATTCACTTCGGAGCCCCCGATGAACTTCCAATCCCGATTAATTCCACAGCATAAGACAAAGACGAGAGAATAGCATTTATTCGGCCTATTCTTTTCTTTTTTTTTCTTTCTTTTTTTTTGCTTCCTCATAGACGAAGCTGGCGTGACGATGAAAAAGTATTTTTCTTCATCCGAGAAAGTCGTGTCATTGAGTGGAGCGTTCGTCGAAGGGTTGTGAAAACCAATTTGGGGAAAAATGGATCATCGAAAAGGGGAGATGAAAAATGATTTATCGTTGATCAAACTTTCGTAAACACTTTCTAGAATACCGAGGGGAAGCAGCTTGCAAGCTCAAAGTTTTTTTTTCTTCCTCGATTTTTTATAATCTCATTATTTTGTTGGACTGTTGCTAAATTGTTGTTGAATGGCAAATTATTGTTATTTCTTTGCTTTCTCACGGAGTAAGCTTTGTTTTCGTGAAAATGTTTTTTTTTTTTTTTTGAGATTCCGATGAAAACTTGTTTATAATGTCCCAAAACATCTAAAAATCACATCCACAAATTTATAATGTCCCAAAACATCTAAAAATCACATCCACAAATTTATAATGTCCCAAAACATCTAAAAATCACAACCACAAATTTATTATGTCCCAAAACATCTAAAAATCACATCCACAAATTTATAATGTCCCAAAACATCTAAAAATCACATCCACAAATTTATAATGTCCCAAAATATCTAAAAAACACATTGAGAAAAAATGTCGAATGTCATATAATGATCTGCATGATAAACGTTGATCTTCAGCATTGATCCGACTGTTTGACAGACGTTGGCCAGGGCAGCGGCGACGCTCTGGGCCACTACAATTTCTATCCGAACGGTGCGCTGACCCAACCGGGATGCAACTCCACCTCCTTGTACACCCCACTGGCCGGCATAACTCGCGACATGCTTCGACCCGGTGAAGTTGCACCGGGATGCAGTCACAAACGCTCGGCTAAATATTTCATCGCGAGCATGGACGAGGCCGGGGAATGCGAATTCGTCGGTTACGCGTGTTCCGACTACGCGACTTTTCTTCGCGGCGAGTGCTTCGATTGTCAGATGGGCCATACTTGCGCGCCCATGGGCTATTCCACGGGTTTGCTCGCCGGTAACGCGAGTCTTCCGCCCGGTGCCAAATTTTATCTCGATACCAATGATGATTCACCGTACTGCAGTGAGAACTTTATTGTATTTTATTATTTTTTTTTTAATCATTTTTTTATGAATTTTTCACTATTTTTAACAAAAAGTTTAGGATTTTTT
Organism: Diplazon laetatorius; assembly: GCA_963662125.1. NCBI lineage: Eukaryota > Metazoa > Arthropoda > Insecta > Hymenoptera > Ichneumonidae > Diplazon > Diplazon laetatorius. The sequence goes on from OY759158.1 coordinate 16,869,258, forward strand.
TTCGGTAATTTGTACATTTTACATAATTTTTATGCAGTTGAATGATTGTTTAACATTTTTATAATTTTTCATAATTTTTCATTGAATTTTCAATAATTTTTTTATCATTATTTAATTATTTTTTTTTTTCCAGTGGTTGTATTATTTGTCGCGATGGTTTATTCGGCTCTGGTTGCCATTGTATTTTTTATTATAGAACTTTTCTTACTCTGGACAGCTTCATTTACATTTTTTGTTGATGCTTTTTCGTCAAAATCGTCGTCTCTCGATTTTTTAAAATAGATTCCTACATTACCGGCGTTATGGATTGGCCATTCTATTACCTTTTGTTGTCTTCGTTGATGCTCCATTGCTCCCTGCTGCTTAGGTAACAATCGAGAGAGCAATCGGTCACAAAGGTATCCGCCGAAAATTGTTCGGCAATGAGACAAAATGGTGGACGAAAATGCAAAGAGAAAAAAAAATTTCAAATTTTTTTTCGATTTTTTTTCTCTTTTGACTGTTCGTCTGTGGCATTAGAATTCCAATTATCGATCAGAATTTTAGCTACAGCTGGATTAGAAACTAAAGATTATTGCCTCGTGATAAAATTCGTCAATTGCTGAAAATTGTTAAAGCAGAAAAAAGAAGTTCTGACAATACTTACCTTGTAAAAATAATTACGTTTTTTTGCGGGTTACGTTTTTTTGTTTTTTCGCAGTGTTCGCTTACAAAATAATCATTACCTTGGATCCGGGTGACAGAACAATGTCCGACAGTGTGGAAAACGAATCAAGGGATACAATCACAACGGGCATGTTCTGCGCGACAATTTATTCGGAAACCGAGGATCTTGTTTTTCGCACGAATCTCAATATGGGACCGTCACAAAAATCATTCGTCACAACCGGTGACAACGTTTACGTAACCTTTCAGAAGGGACCGAAGATGCATCGTCCGAACAAAGTCGTATTGCGTTACGATTCCGATAACAATAATACCGTGAGAAATTGATAGTTTCACATTTTTTTTGTAAAATTTTTTGCAAATTTTTTTTTCCGTCTCATCAAAATTTTCAATGAGAACTCTGAAAATTCTGCATTATTGAATTATCGTCTCGTATCGTCGAATTCTTCGAAATTGAACTTAGAAGTTGAACATTTTTTTCAAAATTTCGTTATTGTCTCATTGAAGTTTTCAATGAGAACTCAGAAGTTGAACATTTCTGGAAAACGTTGTTCTCGTCATATCAAAAAAATTCAACGACAATTTAGACGTTGAAAATTCTCTTTAATTTTGTTCTCACCTCATCGAAATTTTCAATGTCGAATAAAACAAAAAAATGTATTAGGGTTGAATGTGTTTTTTGTTTTTTTGTTTCTCAGGTGATTTTTGTAAGAAAAGTGAACGTTGTACCGATGCCAAAATCTGGAAAAACATCCAATCCACTGTGCGGACCTCACGAACTCACGAGATTCGTGCCACATTCCCAGGAACAATTCACTCCTTGTCGAACATCGTGCAAACAGTTGAAACCAAAAATTCGCAAAAGACGAAATTTCATGGAACTCGACGATTACGACGATGAAGATTACGATCTTAGAGATTCCTCAGAGACTGCTGATGATAATTACGATTACGACTACGATAATGGATAAAAAAATTCGCGATGTGTCAATTTAATTACGAGAACGAAAAATATTGAAACGAGTGATAATAAATCAAGCCTGCCTACCATTCGTTATCAAGAACAATCTTCTGCTATTCTGGATATCGAATAATAGAATTTTCCATTCCTGCATGAGATTCGCCCGACCTTAAGATAATCACAATAACCAAAATTAAAAAAAAAAAAACAAAAACACAAAAAAATAAATAAATCCCAATGATTTAATTATTTTTTTACCTTCTAACAAAATAAATGAATAAATAAAAAAAACTACGCCTTAATTATTCCATCATCTTCGTATGTCTCGTGAATTTTCTATCATCCTTCATTTTCTTTGTTCCTTCGTACGAAAAATCCCCGCAGAAAAAAATAATAATGAATTTCGCGACGAAGCGCCCACGAGCTGCCAGTAACCGACGATCCTCAGTAGTACGAATCAACGTTCGAACCCACGCGACCCTGAAAATTCGCAAAACAAAATAATACCAAATGCTTTTTCCTTTTTCCTTTTCTCATTAAATTCATTTCGCACTGCACGTTTTCTCGACCTTCGACCCATTCCCAAATGGGTCCAAGGTCATTGCCGGACAACTTTGTAACCCCGTAACGAAAAACGTCGTATGCGAAACTTTTCTTTTTTTTTATATATACCCAATTCCGCTACATTTTTACATCCTTCTAAATCTCCTCTTCCTTCCTTCCATTGTCTTATTATTATTATTTTTTTCGATCCCTCGTCCATCGTGGCTCATCAACAATCACGTCGTAAACACATCGACATTCACATCGCTCACGAACATCGACTCCGATTAATTAACTACACGAATTGTTGTTGTTGATGATTTTGTTTTTTTTTTTTTTTTCGTCTTTCACACGGCTCGCTGTTCTCCGAACCACCTTACCCCCCTCTCTCTTCCCTTCGACCTGTCTCCAATCGACGTTTTTATCAACCGGCCGTTGTGTAATATAGATTATTGTTTGTTTATGATTAAACTTTTAGGCATAATATAGTTACATACGTTACAATACATACATACAAGTGACCCCCTCCCCGACCACCACCGTTTATAACTTTTTCATCATCGAGCATCACTCGGATTCGCCATCTTCACACTCATCGCCCACACGTTTCACTTATCGTCCATAATTCTCGTCGCTCCGATTACTCGTTATCGTATATATCTTTTTTTCAATTTATTTTTTTTTATTTTCAATCTTCGGAAATTTTTTTTTGTCTTTTTTTTTTGTTCTTACTCATATAATTCGCGAGTGTCGGAGAACACGAAAAATGTTCACCACGAACAATTCATTATCTCATCGCGCGCGTACGATCGAACGTAGGAACAAATTAACATCACTAGCTAACGGATTCTGTTTGTATTTGTCTGTGTGTGTGTGTTTCTTTTTTTTTTTTTTGGTTCATTGTTTTTTTATTTTATGAACCATCGTTGGTATTTTATTTTTCTCATCGATAATTTATATATATTCATAAATACGTATTTAATATATATATGAATATATGTATTTGTGTATATGTGTTTCTGGGTTGGGTAGGTGTGTGTGTGGCACCGACGATTCGTCATATTCGATGCAGTGCCTTGGATCTCATTCACGTGTCTTCTATATCTATTTTAATTCTTGTTGTTTGTTCATTTTTGTTTTTTTCTTATTTTTTTCCGTTGCGTTGTTATTTTTTTATTATTATTTTTTTTTTTCAATTTGTCAAACTTATTTTATTCGCGTAATGTGATAATCGTCGGTGACCGTCACGAATTTCGACGTTATCACAAATTAAATTAACACGGATAATTCAACGCGTACATTACACTTCATTACATTTTGTCAATGATAATAATAATAATGATCAAAATAATAATGATAATGATAATAATAATACAATATATATATATATGTATATATACTTTTTTTATGTACAGAGGGCAGCTTGCCTAGTAGGTAACGTTTGGTGGTAGCTCGAGTAATAATTGCGGATCCGGATTGAGACACTCGTCGACGGGGGTTTTTTTTTTTTTTTCTGCGGACCGGAAGTCGGACGTAATTGACGGTTCACCACGGGATTATCGTTCGCCTCGATAAGGTCGTAATTTGAATTGAATCGCAAAATAATAATAATGATAACAAAATTGAAAAATTCGATTGAAATAAAAATCGATAATTTCATTAAAAGTCGTATTGGAACGAGAAATATAATTGTGTGATATATTTTTATGTTTATGTATCAATGACGTGCAATCGAACGATCGGCGATAGAATTTAATTCACTCGCATTTTCCGACGACTGAGAATAAGGCAAAAAAAACTATATATGTTTTCAATTATCGATAAATAACACAGGCTCCCAAATTTTTTTTTTATCGAAAATCAACCGTCGTGACAAGTGACTGTGGATTTTTGTAGTTTTTTCCCCGTAGAACACGTATCTAGATTGGCTCTAGTTTTCCAGAGGGAAACAAAATCAAAATATCCGAAAAACGTGGTTTCGACTATTTTTGTGGATTTGTAAAAAAATAACGCTAGCCAGTAGAATCTTTCTGATGTTAATTTCACCATTCAACGTGAAATAACCATTGAGATTAATTGCAAGATGTTTTTAATATCAGTGAAGCGACTTATCCATAAATTTTCCATTAACAATAAAGAAACATTGGTATTTTTTTTGTATTTGTTACCAACAATTAACTGGATAAAAATGGTTTCTTGGTTTTAGCAGCGATCGTAGTAACTAATTTCCTACTGATCGTGAACAATTGTCTCGACAAACGAAGAGTTTTTACACCCATGAAAGTATTTAATCATTCGTTATTATTTATTTTTCTTACTGCTATTGGGGAAAATATTTTTGGAAAGTGATGTCACTGATCGTAAGCATTTTGAAATGGAATTCAACATTTTTTCGCTTCGTTGACTGAAGTAGCAAGGTTCGAGCTTTCATTTTGTTGAATTTAGAAAGTTTTATTGACTCGCGTTACTTTTTCACAAGTCCTTCAAAGTTCTTTTACCGACCGTCGATAAATAAAAAAAAAACAAATAAATACAAAGGATTGTTGCATTTTTATCCGATTGTAATTGTTACTTCCGTGGCCAGCCCCATTGATTCATCAACATCGTCGTCGAGGCCCCCGAGATTCTCGCCGTCCATCGCGTTTTATTTTTTTGATATACATCTTCATATATATATATATCGAATCTATATATATATATATATGTATATAATTTTTTTTCGACGACAATATTGTGCACAGTGACGTCATCGTTGACACAAATTTGCGAAAAAAAAAGGAAAAACATTTTAAAAATTCGTAATCCAACCCCCCTCCCCCCCCCGGCCCCCGCCCTCCTGCCATCTCGAATTACCGACGACCCGGAGGCCCTGTCAACGTCGCTCATCGAATCCACATCTATTCTTTTCTAATTATATAATTTTTTTTTCCGTTTCGTTTCTTTCGTGTTTTTTTTTTGTTTTTTTTTTTTTTTTTTTCATTCCAATTCCAACCATTTTCTCGTCCAATAAAATCTCGCAGTTTACACGATTATTATTATTAACATATATTTTTTTCTTTTGCTTATTTTATTTTTATTTCATTTTTATTTTTATTTTTTTCATTAATTTATTTATATATTTTTATCGTCATTCTGTGGTTCCACGACCGAGGAAGAAAGCGTTATCGGTCGTATTTTGTTTTTGTTGTTGTTGTTGTTGTTGTTTCTTTTGGAAAATGATAAAATAACGAACGAAGAAACGACAAAGTATAATTGTTTGGATATCGTTTTTTTTTTTTGTGTTTTTTTTTTTTTTAATCTGGGGATGGGTCAGTTTATGTATCTAGCTAATCATCGTTCATCGACACGTCACACACGAGCATTCAGTCGTCATCGTCATCGTCGGTTTTCCCACATTTTAATTATTCGTCACGTTCGTCAACCTTGTTTCCTCATTCAGCTGGTAATTGATTTTTTTTATTTTTTTCGTTTTCAATTTTTTCGTTGGGTTTTAATTTCTTCGTCTTTTATCTTTCGCATCTACTCTTCGTGCTCATCGTCTCAATATATTTATATATATATGTTCGTTTTGAATTTTGTTGTTACTGTTGCTGTGTTTGTTCGTCTGTCTGTTTTTTTTTTGTTGTTTTGTTCGTTTAAATAATTTTTTGAATTATTTATTTTTGTTGTTCGGTCGTCGTTATTGGATTCCGAGCCTTAGCAGTTGCAATTGGTGGTCGATGGATTGGCGGGTTGATCGGTGAGTCGTTGGCCCTTCGCCTGACCGGCCCCGCCTGCCATAAGCGCCGGATCGTTGTCGAGCGATTCGCTCATTTTGTCGCAAATTATGTCAACCAGCTGTTCGAACACCGCCTGCGAATAATAATAACCCATAAGTTTTAATTTTCACGACGTAAAACGAAAAAAAAAACAAAAAAAACAACAACAACAACAACAACAAAAGAAAAATCATCATCGTTCCAGTTTTCATTGTCGCAATCTTCAACAATAAATTCCAAAATATCCCATCTCGAACTAATTCTCTCATCGAAACAAATTGTTTTTTTTTTTTTTTCAAGCATCGAAATTAATAAAGATATAAAGATGTTTCCACCTTGACGTTTATGTTTTCCTTGGCCGAAGTTTCGAAAAATTGAACTCCCAACTGTTCGGCAAGTTGCTTTCCCCTCTCGAAACTTATTACCCGTTCCTCCATGTCGCATTTGTTACCCACGAGAATAACTTGGGCATTGTCCCACGAATAAGTTTTTATCTGCGTCACCCAATCCTGCACGGAATTGAACGATTCCTCGTTTGTGATGTCGTACATGAGAATGAATCCCATTGCGCCTCTGTAGTAGGCCGTCGTGATAGTTCTGTATCGCTCTTGACCGGCGGTGTCCTGTAAAAATTAAACATTATTATTATTAGTATTATTATTATTATTATTATTATTATTATTATTATTATTATTATTATTATTATTATTATTATTATTATTTGTAGTATTTTTTCGTTAGATGATGTTCGTTTTATGTAATTGCGTAAGATCATTTTTTCCTCTCTTGATTTGAGAGCGAGAACCCTACCTTACCGATATTATTTTTTCTTTTTTCGGTTTTTCTATTTTTTTCAATTAAATTAATTGCTCAGTTGATTCGTGAGAATCAACGAGGACACTTTTCCTGATATATCTGTACATAGATTATCATTATTCGACGAGCTGTCAATGCCGTGTCGAATAATCGACGCGTCTCAACCGAGTTTAGTACCTTGACCCTTTGACACGTATTTCGTTCCAACGGTATCAGCCTATCTAGCGCTATAACCCCCCCCCCCCCTCCGCAACTCCCGCCGCTTTGCCGGACACACGTGCGACTTATCGCAACGAAAAGAAAAAAAACGAAATAATGCATGCGTCGCGCTTGGAATGAGCGAGCCATAATCGTTAAGGATGTATGACACCTACAATTCTAGACAATCTGAGAAATCTCGATTATAACTTTGCTTTGTGAATTCCAGAGAAATTCATAATCGTTAAATATCGCCAAATAGATGTTATTACATCCTGTATCGAGTTTTTTCAGCTCTTTCAATCTCTAATATTGAATATTAAAGAACGATTGATCTGCATTTTTTTGTGGACATTTATCAATCTGTATTGCACACACTGGATTTTTTTTAATAAAAAAAAAATTATCTCTGATACAACAAGAACAATGTCAATAATAATAATAATAATAATAATAATGATAATAATAATGATAATAATAATGATAATAATAATAATAATAATAATAATAATAATAATAATAATAATAATAATAATAATAATAATAATAATAATAATAATAATAATAATAATAATAATAATAATAATAATAATAATAATAATAATAATAATAATAATAATAATAATACTCTGGACCGGCAATGGATGGAGGGTTTACTCGCTGTCTATTGCCTCTCGGGAGAGCCAACTTCCACAGAGCGCGATCCCCAGGTGGCGGATAGGGGAAGTCCCACCCGGTGCTGCCGGCGGACTGAGGGTAATCAAATAACCTCCGCGGACCAAAGAGGAGCGAGGGGAGGGAAACCCCTACAACAAACCTAGGGGAAGGCACCCCGAATTAAAAACCAAACATGAGTGGAGCCAACGAGGAAAAGGAGTTTACGGTGCAGAGGAGGGATACCTCAGTACCGGTCCAGGTCAGCTGTGATAAAGCAGGCAGCGCTGGATCGTCATCCCATGACTGCGAAACGACGGAGGTGGGCAACCAGGCCCTACAAGTAGGAGAAGCGCTCCCACGTTTGTGGATCGAAAAATGGAGCAGCATTTTAACCCTGTTGCAAGAACAACAGAAAAACATAGAGGCGCTGGAAAAAGCGTTCCTCATGGCCAGCAATGCCCTTCCGAAAAACGCACCCATGTCGGTAAAGGACAACATGGCAAAAGCGAAGGAGTATATCGGAAGCATGTGTAGTACGGGCATAGCCCTGAAGGCAGCAAGAGACAGCCTCGAAAAGGAGCTCCTTGAAACCCGGCTACCGGTGAAAGTTCGCAGACAAAGGCAGAGAGCAGCCTCTCAAGGAAACCTGGTCTCCACCCCGAGAAGCGAGAAGCGCGGAGCGTCAAAAACCCCGGAAGGAAATCTCCCTAAGCGGGGAAAAGACAACGTTTGGAAGCCCGGAACACTAGGAGCCGGAAACCAGTCGAATTCGCGGCTGGAGACAGACGTGGGCACCGGTACGCCGAAGGCCGAAGACCAAGGAGGGGACTGGCAGAAGGCCAAAGGGAAAAACAAAAGAAACCTAGACCCGAAGAGGAAACCTGGTAACAGACCGGCGGAAGGACGGTCGAAACGCCCTAGGAGAACAAGAACTGGAGAAGCAATAAAGCTAACGGCAAAAGAAGGACAGTCCTACGCGAACATCCTAAAACTGATGAAAAGCGAGGTAAACCCAGAAACGACGAATACGGAAGTCCTGTCAATCAAGAGGACGAGGAAGGATGAGCTACTCGTCGTTCTGAAAAAAGGACCAGACAACGCAGCTTTCAGCCAGGAGCTGTCTAGAGCGATCGGCGGCATGGCAGAAGTCAAAGCAATGATCTCGAGAGAAACCATCGAAGTAAAAGACATGGACGAACTGACGACCACGGAAGAAACAGTCGACGCAATCCGGGAGAAACTAGAGAAACCGGACCTAGACATGACGTGTAAACTCTTCCCACGGTACGGAAATGCAAAAGTAGCGGTGATACAGCTCCCCCAAGCAGAGGCAAGAGCTCTACTCGAGATAGGGAAAATAAAGATAGGATGGGTCAACTGCCGAATCCGGGAAAGGGTGGAAGTACCCAGGTGTTTCAAATGCCTAGCGTTCGGTCATACCGCCAGGAACTGCGGAGGACCGGACAGGAGAGAATCGTGTTGGAAGTGCGGAGAATCGAACCACAAGCACAAAGATTGCAAAAAGGACCCGAAGTGCACAACGTGTGCGGATAAAAACTTGCCCGACACAGCGCACACCCCCGGCAGCCGATTCTGCCCCATATTTAAAGAGGAGCTGAAGAAACGGTCGAAAGGAAGAGCGCAGGCGTAAGAGTTCTGCAAGTAAATTTGTGCAAAAGCAAACCCGCCTTGGACTTGCTCAAGCAAACAGCTAGAGAGAGAAACGCTGACATACTGCTCTTTAGTGAGCAATGTAAAAAGCCGGAACTCTCGTCATGGCACCAAGACGCAACGTGTAGAGCAGGAATCGAGATCTGCAACCCCGACCTACGAGTGTGCCGGACTCTAGAAACAGACAAGGGATACGCGTGGGTGGAGGTTGCTGGAATCAGAATCTACAGCTGTTACTTTTCGCCGAACGACCAACTGAACAAGTTCGAGACCGAATTGCAGGACCTCGAAGAGAGCCTGAGAGCAGCGAGAAAGGACGTCCTTATAACCGGGGATTTCAATAGCAAATCGCCGGAATGGGGAGAAACTAGACTCGACAGGAGAGGGAAGATCGTGGAGGAGATGGTAGCCAGGTGCGACCTGACAGTCGTCAACACAGGCCGCGCATTCACCTTTACAAGAGGGGACACAGGATCGATCATCGATCTGACGATTGCAAGCTCCGGAGTAGCCTCTAAGATACGGGACTGGCAGGTGCTCGATGCAATCACCTTAAGTGACCATCGGTACATAGAGTTCACCGTTAACGAACCCCAAAAGCGGGCAAGGGCAGCGAGCCAAGGCAAGGAAAGCCACGGAAAACGGACCTGGAACACGAGAAAACTGGACGACGAGAAGCTCAGGCGCTTCTTGGAAGAAACCAGGCTGATAGACGAGCTCAAATGGGTAAAGAAGCCGGAGTCAGCAGAAAGCCTAGCCCGGGATACCCGAAGTAGGGTAACTGCAGCGTGCGATGCGTGTGCACCCCGGCGTAGGAATACAAGGAGCACAAGAAACTCCATGTATTGGTGGAACGAAGAGCTGGCAAAATTGCGGGAAAAGTGCCTGAAGGCCAGGAGAAGGTACACACGGTCCAGAGGAAACAGGGCCATGAAGATGGAGTGGAAAAAAGCCAAGAAAGCCTTCACGACGGCTATGAAGAAGAGCCAGACCAACTGCTGGAAGGAGCTGATCGCGGAGACGGAGACGGACACATGGGGCTTGGCGTACAAAATCGTTACCAAAAAATTGGTATCTAGACAAAAAACCCCAGGACTGGACGACGAGCGATGGGTGAGAACGATTGTCAGGGCGCTGTTTCCCCCGGATGAAGCGTGGACACGGAAAGAATGGAGGGTCACGGAGGTAGGGGAGAACGAACTCTTCACCCCCGAAGAACTGAAGACGGCGGGTACGAAACTCAAGACGGGTAAGGCGCCAGGCATGGACGGGATACCCAACGAAATCCTACGAAGGATTACGGAATTGTATCCGGACATGCTACTCGAGTCGCTCAATACCTGCCTGAAGGAAGGAGTATTTATTAAAGACTGGAAAAGACAGAAACTAGTTCTCCTTAGAAAAGGGGACAAACCCCTGACCGAAACATCGTCATACCGGCCGATATGCCTACTAGACTCAATGGGGAAACTCCTAGAAGGGCTTATCCTCCAACGACTAGAAAGACACATGACCGGAGACTTTGGCTTGTCAGAAAAGCAATACGGATTTCGTAAAGGACGATCAACCATCGATGCCATTCAGACCGTGGTCAACATAGCTACGGAGGCCAAAAACAAAACGGGACGATTGAAGAAAAAGGGGTTCTGCGCCCTAGTGTCACTAGACATACGAAATGCATTCAACACCGCTCGATGGAAAAACTGCATAGACGCCATGGAAAACAAAGAGGTCCCAACATACCTGCTCCGGATGCTGGATAACTATCTAAGCGATAGATGGGTGATATACGAGGGGGACTCGTGGACGATCAAGGAAGCGATGACGCGTGGTGCACCACAAGGCTCAAGGGTGGGTCCCGTCTTATGGAACGTCATGTATGATGATTTTCTGAAGATGGACATGCCCGAAGGCACGGAAATGATCGGCTTCGCAGACGATACGCTCGTTATCTGCACAGCGGACAACGTCGACACGCTGGAAATAAGGGTCAACGAGAGTCTCAGAAGAGCTAAGCGTTGGCTTGATGGTAGAGGCCTCCAATTGGCACTGCACAAGACAGAGGCAGTCCTAGTCACGGACCGAAGATCGTTCAGGAGTCCTAAGATCGAACTACAGGGTACGGAGGCGAAATGGCAGAACCAACTAACTTACCTGGGTGTGGAGCTGGACCGGAAACTCTCCTTCCGTCCCCACGTCATAAAGGCGATTAACAAAGCCATCGAGAGCGGAGGGAATATATCGCGGCTAATGCCCAACGTCGGAGGGCCCAGAGAAGCCAAAAGACGAGTACTGAGCGGTGTATTCCACTCAAAGCTACTGTACGCGGCGCCAGTGTGGGCACCGGCTGCAGCGAATAAATCGCTCAAAGCAATGCTAATATCGGCGCAGCGGACGGTGGCGCTGAGAATCGCTTCGGCATACCGCACAGTATCGGCCAGTGCGGTACTGGTCCTGGCGAGCCTACCACCGATAGACCTCCTAGCACTGGAAAGACAGGAAGTATCACAACAAGGCAGAGAGGAAACTCGCCTCACCAACGAAGAAGACATCAGGCGGATCAAAACCGCCACTAAAAAAGAAGCCAGAGCCAGACTGGAAGCAAGATGGCAGGAGACGTGGGAAAACGAGAGCACAGGAAGATGGACTCACCGCCTGATCCCGAAGCTAGAAACGTGGTTAAGTCGAAAACACGGCGAAGTAGGATTTTACCTAACCCAGGTATTAACAGGGCACGGTTCGTTTAACGCATACCTGAAAAGATTCCGGATCAAAGAAACAGAGTCATGTGACTTCTGCGACGGACAAGTAGACGATGCTGAACACACCATCTTCCACTGCCCACGGTGGCGAGATGACCGCGACACGATGAACGGCAAAATAGGAGTAGAAGTGACCCCGGAAAACATGGTTACGGTTATGGTGCAATCTGAGGAACATTGGAAAGCCATAGAGGCCTACGTTGTCAGGACGATGAAAGAGAAAATAATACAAAGCCAAAGATAACTAGTCGTACAATAATATATATAACATAATACACAGGAGCACACTAAGACAGGGATGACGGAAGAGTCGACAACACGACTATAATGAGACCTGTGCTTACGAAGTTCACAACCCAATCGGGGAGTACCGTAAGCACGCAAAAAAAAAAAAAAAAAAAAGGTCTAGGGAACGAAGGTTTAGGTTTAGTCGGTATGTCCAGACCCGTCCTTGGATGAGTCCGGCACAACGTCTTTCAAAGATTCGCCATTTTTCCTTCGGTAAAAAAAAAAAAATAAAAAAAAAAAAAAATAATAATAATAATAATAATAATAATAATAATAATAATAATAATAATAATAATAATAATAATAATAATAATAATAATAATAATAATAATAATAATAATAATAATAATAATAATAATAATAATAATGCTGTTTGCTTGTTTCAATTTTCTTTTAATGGGTTAATTTGACAAAAAAACAAATGTTCTACTGACCCAAATTTGTAGCTTGACCCTTTTGTCGTGTCTGAATACGGTTTTAACTTTGAAGTCTATGCCGACGGTGGACACGAAGGCCGAGGTGAACGAATCGTCCGCGTAACGAAACAAAAACGACGTCTTACCGACCGAGGAATTGCCGATAATCAACAACTTGAACATGTAATCGAAGTTTTGATCCGCCGCGTCTTTCTGCCATTTTGGATCCTGACCCGCCATCTGCAATAAAATGAAAAAAAAAAAATTTTTCATTACAAGGTCTTCAGTGCCCCAAAATTAACCCTTAGCTGGCACACTTGGTCGCCCTTTTTGTGACCCTAGGGTCTTTTCGACCCCGAGGTCACAAAAAGCGTTGCTCCGAGTAACCGATTGATTTTTTTGACTTGGAAAAAATGTCATATATTTTTTTATGATCCCTTCGAGAGGTGCCACAGGTTATTTGGCTCGAATTTGATATTTAGTTTGAAAAAAAAAATTAAATTGCCACGAATGAATTAGAGTTGATTTTTCTTGGGGACTTTTTGACCCCGGTGTGCCAATTGAGGGTTGAAAAAAATAACTTTATAATACATCTGATAGAAATGATAAAACAAAACCAAGAAAAAAAATGAATGATAATTGTGATGTCATTTTTATTGCGATAAAACGTGATTAGCCGTGAACGTGCAGTGATCAGCAATGGACGTGGTGAACTAGGAATGTCCATTAGAATTTTATCCAACCCCCCCCCCCCCCTTAACTGCCTCCATCAAACACCGACAAATCCGTTTGCTCGAACGACGAGCGAACATTCGTGACCGTATATCGTACGCAGATCATTTTACCCGGTGGATTAAACAGATCGAGTCCGGGGGATTATGGCGTCGCTTCGCACGACAATCGCGACACTGCCGATGGGCGAGGGCCACGGATTAATTCGAACAAGTGGAAAACGCGAAACCCAACGAAATTCGATGGGGAAAAAAAAGCGTGATGTGCAATCACGATTGAAAAACGTTCACGATTGGAAAAGATTTTTTTTCTTTTTTTTTTTTAGACAAACGGATCCATTTATTTTTTTTTTCATTTTCTAATTGTTTTTTATAGAGAATTTTATATCATATGTATATTAAGGTGGCCTTAAAAAAATTTAACCTTCAGCTTCTGCCCATAGAAATTGATAGATTTTGGTGTGAGAAAACGACAACTTTTTTATTTGTGCGAAAAAAAATAATAAAAACAGGTGGCGCATTATAATCGAAGTAATTTTTTTTTTAGATAAAATTGCAATTTTTGTTGAATATATCTCACGAAATATCCGGATTTGGAGATAAATCATAAGTATGCTTTGATGTTGCTTGTAACAGATCACTGATTGAGATTTTTTTTTGCTTTCAAATATTTCGAACAAAATAATATTTTCAAGATTTGCAATCCCTAAAATCTCCAAAAGCTCCACGAACGTTTTTTTATGAATTAAAAAAAAAAAGAATTTTTTTTCGGAATATCATTACCAATACACATTTTTTTTCTTTTTGGAAAAAATGGTGAGAAGCTTCTTTTTCATGAATAATTAAATTTATTTCAAAATTATTTTCATGATTTATTTCCTCAAATCTCGGTATTTCTGTAAAATCCGAAAGACTGCAATTTTATTCAAAAAAATTGCGTTCGATCATAATGCGGCACCCGTGTCTATAGTTTTATTATAAAAATCAAAAAGTGGTCGTTTTCTTTTACTAAAAAAAATCTTTTTAATGCGCGGACGCTGAAAATTCGATATTTACCAACCCCACCCAAATATGTATGTAGATATATACATATGTACATGAAGTGCACCCGAGAGCAACATTCACGATTAAAGATTTTTTTTTCTTACTACAAACGGTAATTTTTTTTATTTTTTTTTGCTTTCCAATTTTTTTTATCAACTTCTATTTTCCGTTTCATGAATATATATATATGTATGCGTATGTATGTGAGTAGTCATGTGTATCGCGATTGCATTCGCTTGGTCCCGGGTACCGGTGGATAATACGGCGGCGTTATCTCAACGATGGAAAGCATTCGGGCCATTCGGGTGCGAAGCTCGATTACCGAGTCCTTCATCGATCCGCCAGCTGGTTTCTTTTCCGACATTGCTCGTCCGACGTCCGGTCGTCCCGTCCGTTCTTCCGTTATCGGCCCAAATTTCGTGGATTCGGATTTTTTATTTTTATTTATTTCTTCTTCTTTTCTTCTTCTTCTTCTACTTCGTATATTATTGGTATGTTTTTTAATGTAGAAATTAATATTATTATTTCCGTTCTTTGGCTGCTGTTCAATTTATTCCGTCGTAGAATTTTCGTTTTTTTTTCGTTCTTTGCTTTATTATTCTGTTTTTTTATAATAATTTTTTGTTCGTTTCCTTCTTTGTTGTATTTTGTTGTTTCGTCGATAATAGAATTTTTTTTCGATCTTCGTCTTCTATTGTTTCAATTTTTTCTTCGATCCTTCCTTTGTTTTTTTTTCTTCTTCCTCGCCTATCATTCCCTCTCTTTCTCTTTCCAATGTCTTCTCTCTCTCTTTCTCCTCTTCCAACAATGTTCCTTTTCTCTTTCACGTTTTTCTCCCCCAAACGTTTACAAATCTTTCAATATTTCCCGTTCACCGTTCAATTATTTTTTTTTCCTCGAGTCGTCGATCGATCGATCGAACAATCGATCACATTAATAAATATAATACCGAGTCACACACTGGTCATCCACTCTTCAAACCTCTCCACTTACTTTTCGCACCCACTCTCTCCCGACAAACATAAAAAAAAACTGCAGCTCTTGCGTTACGCACTGTTTTCTATAACGAATAAAAATAAAAACAAAAAATTCAACCGCAGCTTTTGAAACAAATTCAAAAACTGAATGTTCTTCGTCAAGCACCGTTTTTTTTTTGTAACCAAATAAATAAAAAAAAATGCAGCTTTCTCACTGTTTTCGATAACGATTGCAAACAACAACAAAAATACCCAAAATCGCAAAACAAAAAACAACAACAACAAAAAAAAAACCATACGCGACGCAAAAAAAAGAAACAAAAAAATTATGCTAACCACGTCTTGGCTTGTATATTATTGTCGGACTACTAATCGAGCTACGTGGCTTGGGTTCGTGTTGGCCGTCGAAGCTCGTCGTCCACGTCGAACCGGGCTCGAGCGATAGCGCCGGTTTTTTTAACACCCACACACGTGCGTACACATATGTATGTATTTATGTATATATATGTGTGTGTGTGTATAGGATAGGGAGCGATCGTGCCACCTGTTCACAATGCCTTTCTCGTTTGCAATACCGACTGGTTTATCACCTTATTCTATTATTTATCTTCACGTGCCTCGTAGGCTTTTGTGAATTCTTTTTTTTTCTTCTTCTCACCATCGTACAAATATAACGAAAAAACGCGATGTACGTTGAAATAACGACGATATATTTGGTTATCGAATTTATACAGCTGTTGACCCGATAAATTTTAAACAGTGAGCACCGATGGGTTCGTCGATTGACATTCGAGTGTCTAACGCAAACGCAGAAAAACTTGATTGATGTAGCAAGAATTTTTCAAAAACCATAAAAAAAAAAAATAATCAAAAAAATCAATGAATTATAATTTTAACGAAAAAAGGAAAAACAAAAAACTTTGAAATTCGATGCACAGAGTTTGGATAATTTCATTGACGATGGCTGGTTTCAAATTTTTTTTATCGAAATAATAATAATTTGTTAATAAATGAAATATTGGAAACGACACGAATTTAATGATAATGATAAAATTCAATTGATCGTGAATTTCAATGAAATAAATATGTTTGAGTAACATGAATTTTTCCCAAGGATCATATAAATATGGCAGTCATTTACTGGCAAGAAATGATAATTGATAAAAAAATAAAAAAAAACAAACGTAACTTTTTATGCAAGAAAAACATTTTATTCAGTGAACTTTGCGCAATAGTGTAAACCAGGAAGAGAAGCTAACCGCAGTCAATGACTCCACTATCCCTCAGGGGCTTCCGACATTTTTTTTCTCACACGCGCAAAGGTTACGTCGAACGTTCGACTGATTGAAGAAAAGAAAACAACAAACAAAATAAAACGTAGCTAAAAGATGAAAATAATTATTATCCAAATAACGTATTACTTATATATTTTATTTTTTAAACATCGATTAGCAGTTACCATAAGCTTTTTATTCGTCACACGTTTTCTCGCATTCTCACACGAATACCCTTTCACTATCCATTGAGATAAGCTCGCACACGTGGCTCAGCACTACGCGCATATATTTATATACACAATATATATGTATATATACATATAAATATAACACTTGGCACAATAGAAATTGTCTTTTATTCTGGCGAGGAATTTTGGGATTCCCCTTCAAAGCTATTGCCTCCGAAAAAAAAAAAAACTAAAATCACAATAACACCCCTGGTGAAGGGTCTTGAACCCCTCGCGACTTTTCCTCGCCCTACTCCAAACCCTCACCCCACTCGCCCTTTAAGGGTCGGTCGCGTTGGGCATGACTTCGTTTTTTTTTTTTTTGTTTTTTCGGTCGGGCTGAGCTTATTCGTTCGAGTGGCACGAGGGGGTGGACCGGGCTATATATCGAGCGATACATCTGGTTGGGAAGAAAAAAAAAAAAAAAAAAAAAAACAACCCGACGATCGCAAGCGACGTAGTGGGAGTAACGATTTGCGGAGTTGGTTTCATTCGTGCGCCCACGCGCTTTGCCGATCAATAATCTTCGGAGAAGGGACGGCGGAAGGGGTCGAGGGCCGGTGGGGGGAGGGGGGAGGGGATGAGGGTGGTGGTGGTTCACGTGACGAGCTGTGTTGTGTAAAAGAGGATGTCTGGATAGTCATTCGTTGGTTATTGACGTTATAACCGATTAAACTGCCCGGGGGAGGGGGGGGGGGGATAATCGAAATTGTACGAAAGGTCTGAAGAATATAGTTTGGGCTTAGGTTGAGGTTGTGGGCAAGGGGGGGGGGGATAAGAAGATGATGGAAAAGCGTCTCCGAATTGATGCCACGAGTGACGAGACGATATTGATGGATATGGATGAATTGCATTTATGTATAACTTGGCACTGTACTTAATTCGCTTTTATTTTTTATTCCATTAATTTTTCTTTCTCTCTCTCTCTCTCTCTCTCTCTCTCTCTCTCTCTTTCTTTCTGTCTCTCGCTCTGCTGTTTTTCCGTTTCTTCTATCACTCCCCAATTCTTGATATTTTTTTTTGTTATAAAATATATATAATATATATGATATATGTATGTAATATGGAAAACGATTTTTATATTCCATACCAATATCTAATATGGAAAACATTATGTTATATTATATTTAAATAATTCCTCTCGTGATGTTCAGACAGAATAGCGGTATGTATGAAAAACGAAACGACAATTATAGTGCTAGGTTACATATATACTATGTGTTTCGATATATTTATTTGGGTATATATATCACTTCATGCTCTAATTATAATTTTTTCCATTTGTTATATCATATTATATTATTTTCGATATTTCTTTTCTAATATTCATTGATAGTTAATCTAAATCTTAATTGATGGCTAATCTTGTGATAGTTAGCTAAAATTGCTAATGATAATATAGCTAAATCTGATAGCTAATAAATTTTAATTGATAGCTATCCAAATGATGATTTTCAAATATAGTTATAAGATATATATGGTTATTGATGTACGTAATACAAAAATATGAATAGAAAGGGATGTACGTATACATATATATATATATATATATATATATATATATATATATACATATACACATGGACATACACGCACAAATGTACCCACATACATATGTCTGCGTACGTATGAACGTATATGTATAAATATATATATATATATGTACATGTCGATATAAGAAATTCGTCCCTGACACACTGCCCCATATAGAATCGTGCTAGGTCTCATGGAATTTCCTTCAACCATCACCAAGCGTTACATCGACTCTCACATTGTTCCGATCGAATCAATATCCCTCAATAATTTTCCTCGACGATTCCAAACCCTAATGTAATATCGAACAAACTTCACTCACGCTTCCGGAATGTCAACGTGAGATTCACTAACGACATTCCAACTCGTAGTATATCGTTTTCCATATTTTTTTCCATCAATATAATTGGATGAATTAATTTTACAATTAACACTATTTCTTTTTTTTTTTTAATTTTTTGCCAATAATTTGCAGGTAAAAAAAAAATCGATGCATTTCCCTCTTATGGTGACCAATCTAGGTTTAATTGATAATTGGACTCGAGACAATTTCCAATTAAGTGGAAATAAAAAATCGAAACGACCCAGCTCAGATTAGCTTGAATTAATTTTGATTGAAGAGAAAATGTAACATCGATTGAAATTGGATCAACGAGTCGAAGTTGACATCTGGTCAAGACCCGGAGGGTCGCACAAAGTATACTCTCCCCTCCCCCTCCTCCCTCGTCACCGCACATTTCACACACACACACGTGTGTGCACGCGTGGCAAGCACACGCGCAACACACGACGCTTCGTAATAGCCTCCGGGCTGCTTATCGGATCCGCCTAACGCTTCCGGAAAGTTAGCGACCTTTTCCGTAAACAGCTCGGCCACAATAGATAAACCCGGGTGCAGCTCAGACGCACCCACGAGTCTCACAATCGCTGTGTTAGTAACACCGACGTTACCGCAATAATAATCAACGTCTTTCTCCATTAAATCGTACATTATTTTTTATTCAACTTAATTTCAATTAATTTATGATCGAAATATAAAAAGCTCCACGTTGATCGAAAATAACGAGTTTCATTGTTTTTATTCACTCATTCATTCATTGATTGATTCATTGAGCTGTTCATTCTGATGAAGTAATGAATTCATGGATATTGAAGCAAATACATTATTATGTTCAAATTCAATAAATATTATTCATCATTCTAATGAATATATAAATTAATGAATGTTAATTGAATTCTTCATTTGTTGATTTATTCATTCACTCGTTTATTAACTTATTCGTTCACGCATTCATTTATTCGTTCATTCAATCATTCATTTATTCATTTATACATTTATTCATTCATTCATTCATTCATTCATTTATTCGTCTATTTATTCAATCATTCATTCATTCATTCATTCCTTTAGTCATTTATTAGTTGTTTTATCAACGAAATTATCTGGACGACTTTATTTACGTGAAAAAAGAAAAAAAAAACATTCTCACAATGAAAACAAGTAACAAATAAATAAAAAATAAAAAACAAATCAAAATATTCTTATGTTAATTGATTATGAATTTGATAAATCGATCGATCATTTCCAAATACACTTGAAAAAAATGTATTATGAAGAAGAGAAGAAATCCAAAATGTTGTGAAAATAGGGAAAAAAATACATTTGATCGAACGTGATTATGACGAAGATGAATTACAATGACAGTTTTAGCACCTTCGACGATAATCTTCGACTACGTCAAAAGTGAAAGACTAGTCGTCACGAGGGTCGTCAGCAAGAGGGAGGGCAAAAAAGAAATCGCGACAAAAAAAAAACGAAAAACCAAAGCACGATGATATTTAGATCCCCTCGACCGGTCGAGGAGTTATCACGCGTTCGCGACGATAAACAAATGTCGACCTCGAAAAATCGGTCGACGAGCGAGAGAGATAGAGCGACGAAAAAAAAAAACAAAGAAACAAAAAAAAACGAAAAAATAATTAGAGCGCAACGTGTATGGTCATCCGGTCGCCACGGGGGGTCGAGGGGGGGGGGCGACGAGGGCGAGTTTCCCAGGCACAATGTAACCGTCCGAAACACCGAAACTAGGACCATTGTTGAATTCACAACGATAGCAAAAAAAGAAAATAAAAAATAAAACGAAGAAAAGAAAATAAAAAGAGAGGGCCAAGTGATGGAGGCGAGTATTGGGGCAGACGTGGGGCTCGACGAAAGCCAGATGAGAGCGAGGGAGATGGGAAACACTGGTGCACCAGTTTCACAGCCGAGACACAAGAGATCGATAGCACAACCGCGGGGGAGAGATGTGTTGCAGAGGAAAAACTCCACCTTGACGAAAAATATAAAATGGGCGCTCTTCACACGATTTCAAATCACGAATTTTGATGCTGCGACAAAAAAAAATTGAAAAAAAAAAAATTATCAATCTCGTCGATCGAACGTAATGAATTATATATTGTATACACATATGTCTATAAATACGTATGTTCTGTCTCTGTCGTGACGTATGCTGGCCGAGCTACGAGCTTGCAGCTTCGTCGTGCATTCAATTTCTTCCATTTTCATCTCATTCACACATCACAATATATATATCAATTCACATTTTATCGAAATTGATTGTTTCATGAACTTGTAATTATTTTTTCTATTTCCATCCCTCTCACTCTCGTTTTCACAAAAATTGTCCATTCGTGAAACTTTGCCATCGCCACAAGTCCTGGCTCGTCTCAATTCACTCACACACAATGCAATGTGCAATTTTTTTTTTTACGAAAAACAGAAAACCAAAAAAAAAAAAATCGAAAATAAAACGAAACAAATTGTGATAAGAATATTATGACAGTTAGAGGGGGGGCCAATGATTGTACCTCGAGCGAGAATCCTTCAGGAACGGCAGCGAGATCCTTTAGCCACCGAAACGACTCGACCACGCGTCTACCTCGTCACTATCTCGAATCCCTTCCCGGCCAGGATGTCACTTGAACGTTTCACGATTATCAAATTCAATCGACAATCCTTCAACCCGTGAAGCTCGATTGTCGTGCGAACGAATATAACAAAATTTAATTTATCCTATTTTTATTTTTTTTTTTCGTGTCTTTTTCTAAGTGGAAAAAGTCGTGTGTGTATTGTCGGGATATATAAAGCGACTGAACTGGCCTCGGTGAAGGGTCGGACAACTGTAGGCCAGAGAAGTCGCTATAGTCAGACGAATATCGACCATTTCGAAGACCCCCGCCCGTGCCAATCCCCGTCGAGCGTGAGGGGCGCCTGCGTCACGACGACCCGCACAACATCAATATAATCTCGCCTCTCGGCCACTCCACACACACACACACGCACGCATCAAGCTTTATATATATATATTACATATATATACATCTTTTTTTTATTCATATCTCCTACGTCCCATCCGCCTACGCGCTTTCGCGAAACCGCCATTGCAACTTGTTGATTTTACCTTGCAAACTCATTGGCCAAAATGCATTTTATTTTTCAAATTTTTTTATATTTTTTTCAAATTTTTATTTTCCATTTTCCTTTTTAATTTTGTTGCACATTGAATTTTTCGTTATTATCGGAAAAATTGGTGAAATAAGAGACGACGAATAAATTGCAAGATGACCGAGGGTCGAGGAAAAAAAAAATTTGTCGTCTCTGTTTTAGTTGAATGAGACAACGTGAACAGTCGATTCGAGTTTTATTGATTTTCGATTTGGGTCAAGGATTTTTCGTTGCTACGTTATCATTATCATTATTTTTCTTGTTCGCGTAGTTTATTCAGAGGGTGGATGATGTAGAAGACTTTGGTTGAGTGTTTGGATCGTATGAGGGATTCATTTTTTTTGTTTGTTTTATCGATCGGGGTGAAGTGAGAAGCAAGATGGTTGGGCTGAGGGTGGACGTGAAGCTCGGTAATGAAGGAAGGTGTGAAGGAATCTGTATTATCGACGGATCGGGCAGGGTGCGGGGGGTGGGGGAAAATTCGTTCGCACGTGCCTATGAAGACATGAAGACTAAAGGTAAGGAGTACGAACGATTGTGGAAATCGCGGTTGAAATCTGTTCGCCGAAACGTCGAAACTAATTTTGCTGAGGATCGAAGTGAAGTGAGCGACAAGTTGGTAGTCTCCATAGTCGATTGGTCGAGTCCTCACGACGCCAACTTCATCTCCATAGTCGATTGGTCTAGACCCCGATGACGCTAACTTCATCTCGGTCATCTTCAAAGTTCATTGGTGCTTGATTTTCAGACTTTTGCGAATTTTTTTGACCGTTGCGTTCGTACTTTTTACCTCTGGTGTCCATAGCGCACCAATCTTAGCGTCATGGGTAACTATATACATAGACCAAAAAACTATGGACACTTCCAACTTGTCGCTCACTTCACTCCGGTTCGCCGCGACAATAGTTTCCACGTTTCGGCCAACAGATTCCACCCGCAATTTCCACAGTCGCTCGTACCACTTACCTCTAGTCTCCGTGGTTCCAGCCACACATGCATTTCAGTGGTGCGCGCGCAGCTGCAGTCACGAGTAGACGTTTGGGCGGTGAGCGGATTTTTTTCTAACCACAACAGCTGCCGCCCGTCGACGCGACATCGTGCGGACGGCCCCTGAACCGTGTTCACGCGTCTGCTAGCTCGACTATTCTCATACGACTTGTGCGAAGACCGTTAAAGCTCTCAACGGTCTAAAACCGGAGGTACAAATGGGCGGGATTGGACTATCCATCAATTTAATTGGTTGAACAACATTTTTTATTTCAATTTATAAAAAAAATTTCGAACGAAATTGCAAATTCAAAGCAATCTTGAAAATATTAGTTCACCGCTGGCGGGGGCGCCACCGTCACCGACATCAGCGCTCTTGATTACATCCACGACAAAAATTCTAACTAAATATTACCAAAAGAAAAAATAGTTCTGAGCTTCGCCACTGAACTAATCAAAAGCGCTGTTGCATCTTGATTCATTTATTTGCGAGCGGATTTCCTCGCCCAGCTTGCCAGCTACTCGTGGGACATGACACTCGCTTGATTCCATAGCAACCCCGTCACCCCCGGCAACCCTTGTCACACAGGTGGCTCCACCAACCCCCGTCAACCACAAAATTTAACGAAATCTCTCTGCGTTAACCTCACCTAACTTTTTATCGATGTCCTCGCCGATGATTTATCAAAACAAATCATGACGCACAACGGCTTGAGAGCCAAGACCGAATTTCACCCCCAAGATCCACCGAATCGTCCCACGACTATTCAATCGCAACGACAAAGTGACAACAACTCGCGATTTCGGTACGAAATTCCATCCGTTTGAACCATCCGCATTTACCATATCACCCGAAACCCATCGATACGATCATTTCAGAACGAAGAAAAAATTGCCCGACAAGTCTGATCGTCGCGGAGGACGTGGAAAAAAATTGCGACCCCTAAAATTACGATCCTCAAAATTGCCCTACGTTCCCGAAAGGGTTCTTCGAGTATTGAAGATTCTTCGTCACGAAAAATTTCTCGACATGGTTCAAAAATATTTCGCGCCGGGCGGCGCGAACAACGACTGCGACCTGTCGGACCGACGATCGGTAAGAAAGGACTCGCTCGTCGACCAAACGAAAACTTGATAAACGATGGGACAGCGAGTTTGAAAAATAAAGTAAAATGAAAAAAAACATTGAAACAAACGTCGAGTACGTATTTTGTCACTTATTATTTCATCATTCGATTCAAAGATTACAACAAAACAAAGAAAAAAAAATTATCTATACATATATATGTATCATTCACATTGGAACATTGTATTTACAGAATATTAAGCTTGCATTGTTATCGGTTGTACATTGTATTTACAAAATATGTTTGCACCGATGCTCCGATATGAAACTCGTTCTTATCTAACATCTCGTTTATTTATTCGAATCTCTCGATTAACGAATACGCGATGATAACATTTATTTCACAAAAACGATGAGAAAATAACTTTTGTGCCAAACACATAACCGATCGACGAATTTCAACCGATACGAGCTCTCAATCGCATTTATCGACGATAAACCACTTCGTAAAATTAATAATATATTTGATAACGCTGTAAAATTGTAATAACAATAAAACCAACGAATCGACAAATTATCTTCATTGGGCTCAACAAACAATTGTATTTATGTAATGTTAAAAGATACGAAAAAAAATCGTTCGTGCAAAATTATTTGAATATTTATATTTAAAAAAAACTATTTTGATTTATTCATTTAAATGCAATTGTAGGTAACCAGCTCCAGATAATATAAAAAAGACTGTGTGTGTGTGTGTGTGTTTCAAAAGTCAATCATGCAAATTATCTTTATTCCTCCATCTCGTTAAACGACTGTATTTATATAATTAAAAAAAATCGTTCGTGCAAAACTATTCAAATATTTATATATTTTTTAAAATATTTTCATTCATTCGTTTGAATGGAATTGTAGATAACGAGCTCGAAATAATATAAGAATGACTGTTTGTGTGTGTGTTTCAAAAATCATGTTATTTATACGACAATCATAATCGTTCGATGTAATAATTAATTAAATAATGTTCCTTGAATCGTCCACAATTCAATAACTCGCTCGAGAGAGTGAGAGATAGAAAGAAAGACAGCGTTGGAAAAGAAAAATTGAATTTTCGATTTCTCAAAGCTTGCTCTCGAATCTGTCTTGAACCATCGCCGGATTTTCGGCGGCCCATTTTTCCTTGAACGCCAATTCTTCCTTTTTCGGTTTGTTCTTGAGATTGTTTATTCCCGCGTAATGTTCTTCGATCTCGAGCAAAGTTCGTCCCTCGGTTTCCGGTAGCATGAAGTACAGAGCCGTCAAACCGATTGCGTTCATTATCGCGTAGAACAAAAACGTTCCCGACAAATTCATCGAATTACGCATGAAGATGAATATCTTGTTCACGATCGACGTGAATATGTAACCGATCGATGCCGCTACTCCGGTCGCACTGGCTCGCACCTGTAAACCATTTTTTTAATAACAATTCACATTTTTCGTATATTTGAATAAATTTAATAAATTCTATGAATTTAAATAAATTTCCATAAATTTAATCAACGGACAAAAAAAAATGAATTATTCGACAATCCTGCGCGAATGAGGAAGAAGAAAAAAAATGACATTTCTTTTGAAAAAATATGTTTCGAATATTATTTTTGTGATTTTAAAGGAAATATGTGTAAATATATTTATTTCTTTTTTTTTTTTCAAAGCCATGCATTTTTATGGGAGCTAACCGAGGATATTTCGAATATCATTTCATATTTTTTTATTACATACGATTTTTCAATACCATATACTTTACCCAGTATTAATAAGACTTTTCATAACTCTGCCAAAAATTCGAGAAACAACTTGACACCATTTTACAACATTTTCATTGAAAAAAGTATAAAATTACAGTATTTATAAAAAATGTAAACTCGTAGAAATCTTGCAACGCATTTTCTGCGATCAGATTTCCCATAATGATAATTAAATATTAAATAAATAGTGAATTTTCTTGGGTTAAAATTATTCATTGGATAATCAGCAGCTTCATTATTTCTCTGCCTGGCTCGCAATAGCGAATGATTATAATAATCGTGAACACGAAAAAACAAAAATAATTCGAAAAAAAATAACATCGACAAAAAAAAAAAACAAACCTGAGAGGGAAAGACTTCGCCAGCGAGAATCCAAGCCAATATTCTTATTCCAGTGTGCGAGAGAAAAGCCGATCCAATGAGCAGACTCGTGGGCAACCAAGAATAACTTTTGCTGTCGATCATTTTGTAATCGATCAAAAACGAATAGATCGAACTGAATAAGAAACAAAATCCCGTACCACCGACCGACAAAAAATTTAATTTGCGTTTTCCGGTAAAATGTATGGCAACGACGCAAGTGAGAGTTCCCACGAGTTCGGCTATGCCGAGAAAAACCGTGGCCGTGAATTTGTCCATTGGCGCGTTCATTTTGTCGAATATAGATACGGCATAAGTTTGCAATGTCGCGGAACCGCCGAATGCGGCGATGAAGAAAGCCAACGAAACCAGAGCGAAAGGTCTCATCACCGAACGTTTCATGTAAGGATCCCAAAATTGTTGTCTCCAAGATTTTGGGGCGTTGCACGAATTCGCAGGTTGTTGAACGATCGTCGTGATCGATCGCAATTCGTCTTTCACGTAATTCGGTGAGGTCCAACCGCGCAAGTACGTCAGAGCTTTTTCGGCATCCTTCATACGTCCTTTACCTTTAACGAAAACCCAAAAAAAAAAAAAAAATCGTCGAGAACATTAGAATTGAATCTTAACGTTGAATTTTTTGTTTTTTCTTAGCACGTCTGATTTGGATTCAATTATTGTTTTAATCGTCATTGATGACGATACTTTTTTATTTTCTGTGTTGGGTGTTCATGGATTGTGATGATGATTTGACGAAATATATTCAAATATATTGTATATTTTCAATATAATACACTATTAATATAATATAGATTTAATATACCTATATTATTTCTGATTTAATCGTTGATCAGGTGTTTGAGTAATTATACAGAATTTTGTTCCTCAAAATTATAATGAGCAGATAAATATACATGTATATATATTTCTTCAAATTACAAATTTTCTAATAGATTGATCACGATATAATATTTATGTATATTTTTCTGATATAATCAATGATCAATCGCTTAAAAATAATTATTCAACTTATTGTTCCAACAACATGGACTCAGTTTCTCTTGGGACAGTTTTCCTAAGTTCAGAACTGATACTTGAGACAACTGAACACATACATCCATGAACAATTATTCTCCAAAAAATCGTCCAAAAATTCACCATCTTCAACGATTGATAAACGAACATAGTCAAAATCTATGACCCAACCAACCTGCCAACCAGTACGGGCTTTCCGGCACGAGACAGAGCCCAATGGCGCACATCAATGGAAACACAAGATTGAAGAGAGCGACTGTTCTCCAGTCGGCCAGACTGCCAGCCAAAAATTGTGTGAATATACCGAGAATTATGGACATTGTCGAGGTCGCGGCCAAAAATCCTCGAAGATGCGGTTGCGTGACTTCGGCGACGTAGGTCAGAACCGGAGCCTCGACGAGGCCCCCCGTCAAACCCGTGAGTGCCAGAGCGGTGAACAGCATCGCGGACGTTGTGGCGTAGTGCATGAGTATCCACGAGGCCATGAAGGGTATGTTCGCCAGTAGCATCGTTCTTTTTCGTCCGATGCATTGGGACAGAGGTCCACTCACCAGACAACCCAGTGGCACGGCGAAGAGATTAATGCTACCTGATTGATATAAATAATATACATTTTTTAATATCGAAATATATGAGCGAAAAACATTTATCTAAAATTGTCAAATAGTTGGATGGAAAAACAATATATGTAAATGGATATGGTATATTCTAATATATCAATGATATATTATGTATTTTTTATATATCAATAATATATGATATATTTTGATATATTAACAATACATGATATATTTTGATATATCAATAATATATCATATATTTCGATATATCGATAATATATGGTATATTTTGATATATCAATAATCTAATATACAGTCTGGATGTATCTCAGATCGAATTATTGCCGAAGACATTTACGTATGGTATATTTTTATATCAATATAATTTTCGTTTTTACACGAAATATATAAAGTGAAACAATTTATCTACTATTCGTATTCGTTGCATTTTAAGAAAAAATATATATATGGATATATCGATATAGATATATAAATATATATATATCTATGGATATATCTGGAGTATTATTTGGGTTGAAGAATTTATCATATGGATTTTATTAGTTTTTTTCATTATATCGAAAGAAAATATATATATATATATAATTTTTCCATATATTATTATATATTTTTATATTACACCGGATTTTCGACTGCCGTAAGTTAAATTATGGACGGATAAGAATTTGAGACACCAACTTATCCACGAAACATCGTTGGGCGTCATCGGAATATCCGGTACTGTCTTTTCCAACGCAGGTATGAGTATCGTGGGAAATCCAAGGGTCGAACCGAACGTAATGAGAAGAAGATTCTTCGCGCTCACCGCGCATACTTGGGGTATGCTCTGTCTCAAACGCGATAACGGATTCTCCTCGTCTATATGGCCGTTCAGTTCCACCGGTGACAATTTTTTGTTGTTCCTAAATAATTAACGAGAATAAACGAAATTAAGATAACTCCGATAAAATAATTTGTTTGTCACATTAATAATTTGCAATTTTTTCGTCAAATCAATATTATTATTATTATTAAATTTTCATTGAATAGTTTTTTGTCACATTAATATTATTAACAACTCGATGCAAATCGAAAAACAAAAAAAAAATAAGAAAGAAAATCGAAAGTCCTGGAATCTTACGAAAAAAAAAATTAATAAAACCGAAAATTTCAATATCGTAACCAAAATAGCAGAAGGAACGAGTTTCGTGAACCAGTTTGACTGGTAGGGTTGAAAAAAAAACAAATAAAACGGAAAAAAAACAACCAGTAACTTTTCCACGCAGTGGCGAATTGGAGGACAAAGTTTCAGGGTGATCGCTGAAACGAAATGACGGAGTGATCTCGCAGGAAGCACGGCGTTGCGCTTCGGGCATGTTACCTTCACCCACATTTGCCTTTTCCAAAGAGTCTCACCACGTAGCTGCGAGAAAACCGATGGGCACGACTGTGAAACAGGATCGTCGAGTCGAACGCTACGATTATTCGACAGCGACGAACACAATTCGTTACATTGTTCGCGCTGTTGGAATAAATTATTTTGTCGAGTACGAAAGATATTTGAAAAAAAAATGGAAGTAACAAAAATTAAAGAAAGTAAAGTAGTACATTAAATTTGTCGTTTGACAATTCGATATAAGCATCAGCAACGAAATGATTTGAATTTGAAAAAAAAATTCACCAGTCTGAATTTTTTTTTTCAAATAATCTCCACAAAGATCAGCAATAAAATTTAGAGTCGTGAATGTTTTTTTTTTTATAATCTTCACAATGATGACCAAAAAATATTCCGAGTTGCAAAATTTTTGGGTTAATAATCTTCAGCTGCTGATTAAAAACCTTTCACGACAGATTTCTTCATTTATTCCTTTTCAATTCTCTTCACAGTGCGTTGCCAATAGTCACTTGTTATTGGTCCAACCTGACTCTTCCATTATTGCCGGTCAGCCACTTTGACGTCTAACCCAAAGAGCATTTATCAATCGCCTGTCAGAACAACGTAATAAATACGTTTGTCAATACCAAAGCTGTCTATGAAAAAAATGAAAACACGTTTTCTCGTCACTTGTCCAACAAAAGACAGTTAACAAGCCAGACACGTTGTTGAATTTCTGATCAGAACACCGAAGAAGATCTCGACGGGCCGCAATGAATAATAATTCATGACTTCGAAATCGTTTTTACGTCGACGTAAATTTGAGAGACTAATTTTTCATCAATAATAGTTTACCGACAGCAACAATTGCAATGGGGACACTGCAATTGTTGCTGTCGAAACGGATGCGTCAGACACGACCGAATAAACTGGATGAATGGATCCTAGCATCCGTTGCACGACGTCAATTGGTCGATTAAAATTATTTTATTCGCTCGATTAATTCGATAAACGACGAAAGACCAGAGTGTGTCGTGTGGTCTCTCTCTCTCTCTCTCTCTCTCTCTCTCTCTCTCTTTCTTTCTCTCTCCTCTCTCTCTCTAGCCGTGAATGTTTGTGCTGCTTGCGTTGGTCCAAGCGATGCATAAAAAAGATACCAAATGGATTGCCGAATCATTCTGATCGTTTATCAGACGGGGACGGACCGACAAAAATATTGGACTGATGATTTTTTGATTACGCGAGGTACTCAAATATATTTAATATATTTAAAATATATTTTATAAATTCAATATATATGTATATTGAATTTATAAAATATATTTTATATATTTGACCCATGCACACGAAATATATCCCATAAATTCGAAATATATTCGATAGATGCGACATACAATTAATATATTCGAAATATATTCCATAGAAACGAAATATAATTCATAGATTCAAAATATCTTTTATAAATTCAATATACATGTGACCCATAAATTCGAAATATATTCGATAGACGTGGAATACAATTAATATATTCGAAATATATTCGATAGACGCGGAATACAATTAATACATTCGAAATATATATTCCACAGACGCGAAATATAACTCGCATATTTAAAATATATTCCACAGATGCGAAATATAATTCATATATCCAAAATATATTTCACATATTCAAGATATGTCCAGTAGACGTGAAATATATTTCATTAGATTTGAAATATATTCAACAAACGCGAAATATAATTCATAAATTCAAATTATATCCCATAAATTCGAAATGAACGCCACATACCCGAAATACATTCCATAAATGCGAAATATATTCACTGATTCACAACAAACAATAAATACAAATATTAACGAATCGACCGAACGAATTTTTCCTTTTACACCCTCGAAAATAAAATATAAACAATTGATTTATAATATTCAACGCTTTGTAAAATGCGATGATATTATTGCATCGCGTTTTATCATCTCCGTCTTATCTCCACCGAACAAATTTGTATTCCAAGATTATATTTTTCAACGGAAATAAACCATCGACGCTTCAGATTTTTTTAAAAATTATTTTTTTATTATCGATCATTGCGAGAGAAGGGATTGTAATTTACGTGGTATGTATGCTCGGAAAGTCTCAAGTCCATCGCTTCGCTAAGATGGATGAGCCAGGTGCGACGAAAAAATGTTTG
The DNA here is from genome assembly GCA_963662125.1 of Diplazon laetatorius. Taxonomy (NCBI): domain Eukaryota; kingdom Metazoa; phylum Arthropoda; class Insecta; order Hymenoptera; family Ichneumonidae; genus Diplazon; species Diplazon laetatorius. The sequence goes on from OY759158.1 coordinate 16,900,650, forward strand.
CTAGTCATCAGAGAAAGCGAAATGAGAAACGAGCACACCGTGAAATCACAATGTACGGAGAAACCGGTTTTTTTTTTTCAAATTTTATTAACGACGATTATGGCATTGTAAACGAACAAGCGCGAAAAGATTGAATAACGGTGAACCAAGGCCGTTCATTTTTTTTTCTTTTATTACCTCAAGCGGGTACGATTAACTTGCAAATTCATTTTTCAACAGACTTCGAAACGCAAATAGACTGTCGAATCTATATCCATTATCATTAAAAAAAAAATTGAATCGACGCAATTCCCCAAACGGCGAAATATTTTGCAAAAAAAAAAAAACAAAAAAAAACCACATTTGAAAAAAATGTCTGACAATCGGCTCACAAAAGAAACCAAACGTTACCCGTGCATCCATGCAATATTCCATGATAACGTCACCGTCGGACAATCAAAAAGAAAAATTATCGAATGAAAAAAAAAAAAAAAAAAAAAAAAAAGATCGGCCTCAATGAAATTTCACAAAAAAAATATATAATAATACCAATAATAGCTAGAAAACTTGAGGCATTAACGAACAATCGATCGACCCTTGTCGTATTGACCAATGATAGTGCCTTAATCCCACTTTCGAGAAATTCACCCGATCCCGATAAAAAAAAAAAAAAAACCCGATCGATCGATGGATCACGGTGTTTTATTCTCGATGCAACGCACAAAATCCTACCCTCGAGTGACAATGCAAATATATACCGGCGTATAATCGTCAAAGACCGTGCGGGCGCTTATCAATCGTGACATTCGCGTTGTCCGATAATCATCGCGGATTTCGAAGCTCAAAAGGTATCTGACAGATTAAACGAATCGCGGTGATTATACATTGTCATATTCCTTGAAATCGAAATTACGTCGATTGCGACAAAAACGCACGATATTGTACGTTTCTCATTTTACAAAAAAAAAAAAAAAAAAAAAAAAAAACATTAACCCAATTATCAATCCCCAGTAGTGATAATAGAAATAATAATGATAACAATGAAAATAATAAAAATAATAAAACACTAAACTGTAATTAAACAATGAAACACGTGACTGCTCTAAAAGTGTTCGCTCATGATCATCGTCGAGTCGTTTTTTCAACACACGGATAAGCCGAAGTCGATGCGTAACGTACACTCGCTAATTCGCAAATTCCCCCCCCCCCCCTCTCAGGTCGATTGCATTTCGCGATGCACTACGAGTCGCATCTCACGAGCGTCATTTGCCGGCAAACGTTATTACCCGAGCTCCGGGACAATTTCGATACATTATTATGTACTTGGAAATTTGCACAGATTCGTGAGTTTCACGAATGATCTTTTTTTTTTGTTTCGCTCATGCGCAATGCGCACACGACTGCAGTTGGCAACACGAAAACCAAATTAACGTCGTGAATATTTTTCGTTGACGAAATATAACCGCTGCTCGGTAGTCGAACAAAGAATGATAATTTTTTTCGGACAATTATCGTTGTTGTCATTTTTATTATCAGTGTCATTGTATATTCCACATTAATAATAATAACAATGGTAATTGCTCTGGAGCGTCAAAGGTAAATTATATTTTCCAGTGTCAATTATAATTATAATTATAATTACAATTATTATTATATGCACAATATATAATAATGATAATAATAATAATAATTCACAATAATAATAATAATAATAATAATAATAATAATAATAATAATAATAATAATAATAATAATGATAATTGTCAGGAAAAATTATAATTTACTTTGAGCAGCGTATATATTAATATATCGCGATATATCACCGAAACAAATTAGCCTTATGGAATATTCGTTTGGCTTGAATCATATATATCTATATTCATATATTTATATATACTGATATATATATATATATATATATCCAGTGTATACACACATTATATATATAGTGTGTATACACTGGATGCCAAACGAATATTTATGGCGTTAGGTTGCATCGTGCGGTAACTGCAATTATAGATATATATATATAGACACACACACAAACACACACATAGACGTAGCTCAAGCTTCGAAGAGAAATGATAATTTTCCGGCAATTGTGCAACAATCATTATTACCGAGCACGAGGTTCCACGTAAAATCGTTACCCGGTACGTTTGTTCGTTCGTACATTCGCCAAATAACCGACACAAGGACGAAAGTACAATGCCCAACGACAAAGTGACAAAATGAGATCTTCATACGGGTTTTTATAGTATATTACGATACTAGTGCGAAAAAAGTTTTTCTGACGAGTGTGAGTTTGCAGCACGAGCCGAAGGCGAGTGTTGCAATCACACGAGTCCAGAAAACGTTTTTCGCACAAGTATCGTATACAATTTTATGTCACAACGTGTGTAAATGGGGATTTGCCCACGCGAAGCGTGGGTAAAACCGCATCTTACGCACGGCGTGTCATAAAATTTTTTTTTTTGCCGAAAAATTATATTCGTCGTTTCAGTAGAGTGCAACTGTCGATTCGACTTTGTCGATGTCGCGAGATCGGCAAGGCCCTCTTACTACATCGGTCGACTTTCACCAAACCGCGGACTCGCGTAGACTAGTGCACTCTCTCTCTCTCTCTCTCTCTCTCTCTCTCTCTCTCATTCACCGTTCAAATCGTTAACACACACACACACACGCACACTGCAAAATTTGAGGATTTGTTAGAAAATCGGTTGATCCGTAAAAAATTGTCAAAATCGTTTTTCTATATTTTTTGTTTGTTTTGTTTCGGTCTTCAATTATCGCCACGTGTAATACACGCAAAGCATGACGATCGTACGATCTTCCGCGACCGTCCCCCCCCCCCTTCCTCCTTCCCCACGCTACGAAACCTTTGTAGTTGGTAAACACAACGAAAATTCGTGTCAATTTCGTTGCCAGCGCGATTGTCATGGGAATTTCGTGAAAATTTTGGTCGAAATTTGCGAAATTCGTGATGACGATTGAATTATCGTTTGAAGTTTCGACGTTGAAACGAGACAACGTTAGGTGTTATCAAAGTTTGTTGAGGCTGAAACGATGAAGAAAGATAGCAATATGCGACAACTTTGCACTAAATAATTTAAACAATAATAATAATAATAATAATAATACTAAAGGGGACATTTTTTATTTGGATTAAAGGACGAAGATAGTCATCTGGCGGTGGTCGTCTCATGATCGATCAAACGATCAATTCATTCATTAATTGCCGTGTCGGCCAACAGCGATTATTCAATTTGTTCGCCATTGTTTTTTTCCGTTTACCGATTACCCACGATATAAAACAATATATTATGTATCATTATATCACAATATATCGTATATTAGTGTATCATTCATGGTTAAAGAAATATAATCGAATTCATTATATTGGGCTGGCCAATAATTTTGTGCAGCCTTTTTTTTTAAAACGTTTATAAAAGAAAATACCCTTCCGAACTGCATAATCGGTTGACCTTATATATATTGTATTGTATTGTATTACTATGAAAAATCACTATAAAAAAATTAAAAATAGCACGAAAAACAATATTACACTAAGGGCAATACCACGAAAAAGAAACAAATGTAATATATCGTCGATAAATGTGTTCTACCATAACCAAATTAATTTACCTGACGACGTCATCGTGATGATGATCGGCAATCGTCATCTTTCTCACGACAGATTCTCACGTAATTGCGTTGCGTTTTGTTATTTATCATTCACTATGCACCTAACCGATGCACATCCGGTCCAATAAACCACCCTCACACCACGTTCTTCGTCTTTTCACGCCCTCGAATATCCAAACTCGTCGATAATTACGAAAAAATTCCGATTTGTTTTTTTCGTTTTTTTTTCTCTCTTTGTTCACCGTCGACAATAAAACCGGCACATTGTTGATTCGTCGTTCACAAATATGGCGTGGATAACAGACTTTCTCGCAAACACGTATAACGAAAATAAATTAATCAATAAATATTGCAATAAAAATGAACAATTGTAAAAATTGTTTGAAAAATTTGAAAAAAAAAACAAAACAAAACAAAATAAGAACAAAATGGAGAAAGGCAATAAATCTATTGATTCTTATAGAAGCACAGTCGACTGATTGGTCAACAAATTGATCTTTATTATATTTCAGAAGAATGAGAAAAAAATGAAGATTGACCAAAAATAATGACAAACGAAAAAAAAAAAATAAATAAATAAATAAAGACGAAAGGAAAACCGGTAAGAGAGGGACACCGTTGTGCGTGGCGACAATCGCGGCAACGAACTGCCAGCTGATACCTGACCCGAGTATTGCGATCCGAAAGCTGCGGGCATTTGTACTTTCCGGTATTGCTCCCCTCCCCTTCGACCGTCCGGCAAATATTTCAAATCCCTTCCTTCTTCATTGCATCCCCCCTCCGCCCCTTCGCCGCCAATGCTGTCCGCGGTTTCGCGATACTTTTCACCGGTCGCGATCTCGCGCGACTCTCTCACAATCAAATTTGTCCGATACCGTTCGATCGTTCGTGCGATTCTACGATCTTCGTGGAATCGTTTGCAGCTGTCAAAATATAATTTTTTCTTCTCCTCATTATTATTATTATTGTTGTTGTTGTTGTTATTGTTATTACTTTTTATATTTATGCTGGGTGATGCCAGGGGTGGGGATCGAAATTCAGAATGATCGATATTCGGAACTAAAAAAATTGCGAAAGCGAAATGTTTCGAACGTACGGAATTCCGAACGCCTACGTTTTTCCACATCGCTCGACTTTCGAGCTTTCCCCACGCCTCAATTGTCAATGTTAGATACAAGCCGCCGGGAACTTTTTTGTAGGAAATTCAATTCTCTACAATATTGTACCCATGAACTTTTGAGCTATGTATCGTCGTTTAGCCAGCATTCGGGCGGCAAGATGAAGATGATTTTTTCATTGGTTCAATTGTTTTGTTGAAACATATCAACGTTTTATGGTGTTATTAACGTTATTTCAAAGATTTTCGGGTCGGTTGCAAGACTTTCGTTAGTTAATTTAGTTTTGCTAGTTTTTTTAGATAGCTATAATAGTTTATTTTACAGGTGGAGGTACTTTGAAAATTTGAAGGTCACCTCCATTTTTTTCAAACGGATCGGTATGTTTTTTGTTTCTGTATCATAAAATAGGGTAAGGTCACACTGAAGGTCATGGAAAGTACAGAAAGGCCACAAATATTCACAGTTTTGGTAGAAAATTAAATTATCTTTACGTTTTAATAATTATAATATTATATAAATATTATAAATATAACACAAATATTTAAACGTTGGAATTCGAAGCATTCTGAATTTTCCGTTGTGCTGAAAATTTATCGTTCTGAATGCTGATGCATCTCGATCGCCATTGTTCTCACGAAACGATAACAACGTTTGTTGAGTAAAATTCTTTTTCCTTTTTTTTTTGCCCACAATTCTTCGGATCAAAAATTCGCGATTTAATTCACTCGTCTTGAATTATCATTATGATTTTTATTATTTTTCACGAATCAACGATGCGCGTAGTTTGTGATTATTATCATTCAACATAACCGACTGCATGTTTAGCAATTCAGGTTTGAAGACTCGCGAGATTTGTCCATCCGGTTTCAAGAATAATATACATCGTTCATTAACATTGTGTTTGTGTGTATGTTCTTTTTTTGAAGTGAAACTTCTTTAGCGAGGGTCTGGGATTTTCAGAGCGTTACGAAAATTACGATCCCGTGAGGGGAATAGGCCGATACGTGGTGGGGGGAACGGCGAGACTGGGGAGTCGGACCCGGCAGCGACACCGCTTGCACGCGGCAAGGCATGGAGGGAGGTGGCATGACGCGTTAGTATCTGGCAGTAGGCATAAACAGTGGGGAGGCGGGGGGGGGGGGGGGGGCAGAAGAGAGTGGCACAGGTCCCTAGATGTGGACGAGCCAACCCAGGCAAAAAAAAAAATAAACAGGGGGGCAAACGGGTGGCTCTGCTGAGCATACTCTGTCTCACTCGCACACTAGTCGCACACTAGTGTGTGTGAGAGAGAGATAGCTCTTTCTCTCTCTCACACTAGCGCCCAGTGACGTCACGAATCAACCTCGATGGCATAAGTACGACATGTTACAGGGTACTTGATTTATTTTGGAAATAAAACAATATTTATGTATTTATTACATACATATTTGTTATATCCAATTCCACATATATGTACTAGATTAGAACTTCTCATTTTCGATGAATAGTCAATATGAATGTACTTGAAATACCCAATAAATATTTATCATTGAGAATACAATTGAACACTATAACTTTTCTGTTTCAATAACACAAACTAAAGAACATTGCAATAAAACAAGAGATCATTGACAAGTAAAGATTGAGTCCGACTGACAAGGAGAGCGACGGAAATCCGCTGAAGTTATGGCACTTTCAAACGGCGATCGCGGGTCGGTGGATAGCGTACTAGACAGGTATTCATGAGAACGCGGGTTCAAGACCCAAACAGATGACATTTTTTTTCCTTCAAATCTTTTTCAGCGCCTATACCCCCAAATCACGCTGACATGAGAATGTTTATATTGAATGAACTTTTGTATACAAAAATAAAGAGTGTAATGTAAGAAATTTGCTTATTTTATATTTTCCCTTAATTCTAACTAACTTACAGTACAAAAATAATAGTTAAATTTATGGCGTTCATTCTTTTTTATTGCACTTTAGTAAAACGTTTTTTTTCCTTGCTTTTACGATGAATATCATCCGGGCTCCGGCGGAACTTCGGAGCAAGATTGAAAGGTTACGTGATTGTACGAAAAACTAAAGTGCGATATAAAAAAAAGAATGAACGCCATAAAAATGTAACTATTATTTTTGTACTGTAAGTTAGTTAGAATTAAGGAAAAATATAAAATAAGCAAATTTCTTACATTGCACTTTTAATTTTTGTATAAAAAAGTTCAATATAAAACATTCTCATGTAAGAGTGATTTGGGTATAGGTGCTGACGAGATTTGAAGAAAAATACACACCTGCTGGTGCAGCATTGCTGAAAAAGGACTGGGGGAGTTTACCCATGATAATGAGCGGAGACTTCAATGTCAACTTTGCCAAGTTAGAGAGTCAACCTCTCATCGACTTTTTGGAAGGAGAATTGAATTTGAAAATCAATAGTAGTCTTAGTACTCCAACAACCAGGTCGGGTACAACGATTGATGCTGTATTCAGCAAGCATTTGACGAATATCAAGTCACAGACATTTGTGTCCTATTTTAGTGATCACAAACCAATTGTGACAATGATAAAGCCCGATAGTTAGAATGGAGACATGGAAATCGAATCATAAAAATCAGGGTAGAATTTCCGTAAATCACGAGAATTATTTTTAAATATAATCACAAATTTTGTATAAGTCATATTTGAAATGCAGAACTCAATGATCAATACTAAATCTTCGAGAGTTGTAAATGCAAAAATTCGCTAATCAATCATGGATTAATGTCATTTCCATATATTTTTCAATGTAATCACCAATTCATGTAAAATATATATCCACAAAAATGAATCCTAAATTATCTTTTTTTAATTCATTTAAGATCATACCTGCATCCTATACTCATAAAATATGGGGAATTATGTACACTACTAACAGGCGCGAAGTTTCACTTCGGTCGCGCGTGGTTTCCACGCACACCATTTTTTTTTTTTTACCAACATCGTTGAGGTAACAAAAGGTCTTGTATCTCGTATCGTAATCGTGTCGATTCGCAAATTGATTATCGATGATCAACATTTTTTTCATAAAATTGGAAAAAGAGAATAAAAATAAAAAAAGACGAAAAAATAAATTAATCTCGGTGTTTGTGAATTTTCGTTAATGCGATTTATTTCGCGGAGTTGCAGTATTTATTTACGTCTTCGTATCGTCGATGCGGCCGCGTTGTAAAAACGGGGGAATTTGATTGCAATCTCGAATTCTGCGCGTGAAGCTCGGTGAGCTCGATGAGAGATTCGACGAACGTTAAGATCGATTGCCAGATGCAGATTTGAATTTTATCGCGAAGTTCATCAAGATATTTCGGAACAATCACGTGTGATAAGGTTTTAAAATTTTTTATTTTATCATCCACATCATAAACACACGGTTTGTCAATAGTTGCGAAACCAAAAGATTTTGATTTTTTTTTTTTTCGCATCGACCTTGAACGTTTTCGTGATCTTCAATATTGACATTGAAAAAAAATAACATATGTATATACATATCATCCAACATTGGTCAATAGTGAAAAACCAACAAATATTAAGATTTTCTTCCTTCTTCTATCAACCTTGAATTTTAGTTTCTCGTTTGTTTTTTTTTAACTCTCATTCGCAATATTACGAAAAAAAAAAATGTATGACACTTTTGTCGATGATTAAAAAATTACGATACCAAGATACGATTCTTTTTTCTACCAACCACAAACACAGCTAAACATTTCCACCCAAATTATCTCGTGAATGAGATTTTTAGCAGGACGAAAAAAAAAAAATGTCAACGATGCTCTTGAAATTACAGCAACAAAAAATGGAGTTCTGTTGGCAAAACTCGACGGATAATCTGCAAATGTGCCACATCGTGGACGAATCCTCAAGATACACATACAAAGTCTAAACAAAGCTCGATTGAAATTTAAAAAATGAGTACGAGCTTTTTCCCTTTTTTTTTTCTTTTTATTATCCCGACCTCATGGTCGTCAGTTCTCCTATCAGTATGCACACATTGACGTTTACTTGCTTTCTTTATTTCGTTCTTGCGTTGGATTAAGTTTCAATGTTGAACAAAAAAAAAAGTTGATTATAGCGTATGCTTCAAGTGGGCATATACACATAGAAATTGTTTTTTTTTTCGTCGTACTTGGTACGAGTGTTATATTCAACCCTTAGCCTGGAAACGTTTGTTCGACACCTTTAGCCTGGAATCGTGGGTCGTGACGTTTTTTTCAAACTTTTAAAGTGCTGCAAAAAAATCTGGAAAAAATTCACTAAGATTCTTCAAGCCTTGAATTTTGAGTCTCAATGGTAAAATTGTGAAATTACATTTTTTCATAAATTTTTCATACAAAATATAACGGACGAAAATATAAATCCGACGTTTTTGGTGGAAAATTTGGTCGTTTGAATTCTTCAAAATAATTTCTTCGCCGGCAAACATAAAAGGGTGCAAAGTAGAACCTTGCACATTGCTTCCTCATAGTTTTGTACCGTTTTTAAATTATTGAGATGTAAAGTAGAACCTTGTGTCGATCAATTTTGGCTTCCTCATAGAGGAAGCTTTGGCAAATGTGTAAGAAGATAAGGAAGCCATAAGCAAGGTTCTACTTTACATCTCAATAATTTAAAAACGGTACAAAACTATGAGGAAGCAATGTGCAAGGTTCTACTTTGCACCCTTGTTCACTTTCGTGACGTTTAGGGCTCCTTGTAAGTGTGATGTAAGTCGAAATCAATATACATGGGGCAATTCATGTGAAATTTGAAAAATTATAATTCGCATAAAATCTGAACTGCTTGTTAGATTTTATCCAAATTCAATAGGAAATCTCTTTGGATGATAGTGCAACTTCGTACTAAATTTCAGCCGGATATCTAGAAAATTATGGAAGCTAGAGCACTTACATTGAATTTTGGAAAAATTTCAAAATGCCATAAAATCTGAACGTCTTGTTGGATTTTGTCCAAATTCAATACGAAACCTCTTTCGATGGTAGTGCAACTTCGTACTAAATTCCAGCCAGATATCTCAAAAATTATGGAAGCTAGAGCAGTTACATTGATTTTTGGAAAAATTTCAAAACGCCATAAAATATGAATGGCTTGATGGATTTCGCCCAAATTCAATCGGGTTTCTCTTTGGATCATTGCGCAACTTCGTACTAAGTTTAAGTCCGATATCTCAAAAATTGCTCCAGTTAGAGTGTAAAGATCGTTTTTTTCACATTAAAAAACGCTTTAAAAGTGAAGCAATGCGTGGATTTTTTCCAAATTCGGTATCGAGCATCTCCCTGTACTCGTACAACATTATACTGAATTTGAGCTCGATATCTCTAAAATTGTGGGAGCTAGAGACCAAAAATAATTTTTTGAATTTCGAAAAAATGATGTGAAAACAAAATAACTTGATAGATTTTTCCAAAAATTAAATTGTGCTATGCGCCGTGAACCCTTCACATGTGTGACAAATTTCAGCTTGATATCTCGAACCGTTCTCAAGTTGTGAGCGGTCAACCATTACTACACACACACACACACACACACACACACACACACACACATACATACATCCGGACATTTTTTCTAAATGTGTTTTTTAGGTGTTTTGGGACATACTGAACACGTTTTCATGAACATCTCGAAAAAAAAAAATTTCACGAAAACAAAGCTTCCTCTATGAGGAAGCAAAAAGGGGCCCCGATCTATTATTTTCATACACGAATTACTGCTCGAAATGAAAATGACTCGACTCAAACTTAATTACAAACAAGAACTATCAAAGGTCGTTCTTCGTTCTTTCATCTCTTCCAATTTCGTTTTTTTCGTTTTCGTTGTTTAAATTTCATTATTACACACTTTGGGGTTTGGGTTTAATGGTCGGCGATTTGGGTTTAAGTTTTTCGCAAGCGATTTAGATACATTATCGATTTTTGTGGAATTAATTGAAAGAAATTTTCCGGTGGAAATTAATACCACGGAGTCTGGTGAGTTTTAGCGTGATTTTAAAAGGTCCCAGGCAAAATAATGACAATCTGAGTTGCGCAACACTGCGCCTGATGCTTAGCCTGGCTGAGACCAGGACACGTTGATTAAGCAGACTCATTTGAGGAACGAATCGAGTTTACACAGAGCCGAGCTGAAAATAAGCCAATTTTTTACCATCCCAAAATATCAAACTCTACGTGTGGGTACATAAATACATGTATATATTAGGATGACAATTAATATCACCTACACAACCATCTCGTTCATTACTTTCCGTCGTTTATTTTCACACAACTCGACCGGACATCCGGTACGATTGTATTTAAAAAAAAAAATGTACTGCACTTTGGTTGAGGAAAAAAATTATATATATATATATATATATATATATAATTGTATAAATCGCGGTTTTTCAAACGCGATCGTACGACCGATGAGAGACGAAATCTATTGTTCAATTCAGTCTAAATTCGACCGATTGGGTCGCGACGATACGCATTGTACACATTGTACTCCTTAAAATAAAAAAAAATTTTAAAAATAAAAAAAAACAAACGAACCATGATTACTGATAATAAGTTTTCGTCATGTAAAGCGAATGTCCCAATCACAATAATCCTAGTTGCAATGTTTCAACCAAATTTGCCGTGTGCAATTGCAAAAAAAAAAAAATCACCAAAACTCATCGATTCATTTTTTTTTTCTTTTTTCATTATTTTTCTTTTATGTCCCCATGCGGTTGTCAGTCGTCTTTAAAAAATTGTCGAAACGACGTTAACAAAACGCCAGATGCGCGCGATGCCATCGACACCACGAACGTGAACAGTCTTTAAAAACATTTTTTTTTTTTTTTTGTAATATTTCGCAGCTGTTTCCATAAAATCTCCTCTTTTTTTTTTAAGTCGATTGAAAATGATGAATTAATGACGTGCATCGAAATTCCATCAACATGACACGAGCCACGTGTGATTCGCATTGTACCCTCGTTCAGCTGCCAAAACTCTCATACTTCGTGACACAGATACGTAAAGCCATGATAATAAATTCTACGTTCGATAAATAAACCGAATAATAATAATAATAATAATAATAATAATAATAATAATAATAATAATAATAATAATAATAAAATTAAACATGTATTAAAATAATGATAATTTACGGTTTGCACAATAAAGATGTGACCCGTGTGTTAGAGATGCTCGCAAAGATTTTTCTTTTCTTTTTTTCGCGTGAAAATAAGACACGTAAAATGTACAACTGACTCTGTCTACAGAGGCGCTTCGTAGATTTGCGTTTTTTTTTTTTTTTTCGTTCCACAGCTCTTCGTGCAGATTATCGTCTCGAGAAAGGAAAAAAAAATAAAAGTAAAGCAGCGTACTCGTGACCATAATTGCGACGTTAAAACGTGGGTAAAGGCACTGTCGATTTTACAAATAATTTTTTTCTCTCACTGTCTCTCTCTCTCTCACTCTCTCTCTCTCTCTCTTCAAAAATAATTCCAATTTTCACGATACATTTTTTATCTTCCCCATCAATTCAGTTTGATTAGTCGACTCACGTACGTTTCAACGTTAATTCATAGATAAATAGATTTTTTTTTTGGTCTATATAAAAAACTATAAACGGTTGTTCGTCGTTGGAGATCCGATGAGCGAGACACGCTGGTATTTTATCTTCATGACTCATCGTAAAAATTTGCACGTAGAATAAACGTCAATCGTTTGATTTTGTTTTTTTTTCGAAATATTTACGAAAATGACAATCAACGTTTTTTCAAATCAAATACACACACACACACGTGCACGTACACACACACACATACACACAGTCGTACGACCAACAGTTCCTGCAATCTGTCGGGAAATATAAATATATCGTCGTCCTTGTGCTCACAGATTTTGCACAATCGGTCAACGACCAATCATTGGCTACAGAATATATTTTTTTCTCTTTTCCTTTTTTTTCTTTTTGACCGTGCGATTTAATATTTGTTGCCTTGTCAGGTTCAAATATATATATAATCGCGAAACGAATGATTCAAGTGTGTGTGTGTGTGTTCGTTTCACACGATAAGTCCACGAATTCACACGCACGTCGAACAAAATGTCATCGTTTTTTTTCTCTTCTCTCGAAGATTAAAAAAAAATAATAATAATCATCACGAAAGAAAAAAAATATTTCGAATTATTTACAACAAAACGTGAGACGTGACACGTTGGGAAAAAAAAATATATATATATATATCTCAATCGAGTTTGTCGGTGACCAATGGAAATCTGACGATTCGCAATTGTCGTCCAAAATCACAGACAATACTGTCTCTGAGCGCAATCATTTGTTTAACGTATACACTGTCGTCCTTGTGGCCCAATCTCACTTCTCTCACAGGCTCCCCAGTTCTAACGTCCCAAACCACCAACGAACCCTGCAAAAAATAAATAAATAAATAAATAAATAAATAAATAAATAAATAAATAAATAAATAAATAAATAAATAAATAAATAAATAAATAAATAAATAAATAAATAAATAAATAAATAAATAAAAAATAAAAAATAAAATAAATAAATGAATAAACAAATCATCGAAGAATTATTTTACCACGTTGAATTCATGAAAATTGTTTTGACGTGAGAGCAAGAAAATTAATTATCAGACAAATAATAGAGCAGAGGTAGAATTAAATTTACTACAAAAAGTTAACTCGAAAGTCGGACAATTTTCATCGTTTTCCGGTAAATCGAAAGTTCTGAATTTCCATCAGTCCAACGAAATGATATCACAAACAAAGAAGAATAAAAAAATTATCCAACCTGATTGCTCGTTATGAGTAATTGTTGGGTCAGCATGACCATCTGAAAACTGTAAGCTGCTTTTTGGGCTGGCAAAGCGTGCAACAAGTGTCCCTGAAAACGTTCCCATACGCATAGCCTCTCGTCGGTACCGATGCTTATTATGTAAGACGCCGAACACGTTATAGCCGCCACAGCTCCGTCGTGAGCTTGGATGCTGTACATGCACATACCTGAAATTATAAAACACAAAAAAAAAAACAGATTTCATAATTGGAAATTAATTTTTTTCGAACAAATCATCGTGCAAGACCGAAAAAAAAACGCTTTGATGTGTTACCGGTCGATAAATCCCAAACGCACAAAAGCCCATCGCGAGATCCACTGCCCGACGTCATCGGACTCACTCGATCGATGAAAAGACACGATATAGGACCGCAATGACCGTGCAGAGTGTACAACGGAAGCTGATCTTCTAACCTGATGAAACGCCGAAGAAAAAAAAGAAAAGTTGTAATAATTCTATGAGAGAGAGAGAGAGAGAGAGAGAGAGAGAGAGAGAGAGAGAGAGAGAGAGAGAGAGAGAGAGAGAGAGAGAAACGAAAAATATCTCATAATTATTAAATAACTAATTTATAATGATTAAATTTCAAAATAATTGAAAAAATAAACAAATAATCAATTTGAAAAAAAATTATTTCGTTAACCTAAAAACTTTGAGAGTGTGATCCTGACTTCCGGTGAGTACACGACCTCCCTCACTGTCCAGAACGGTTATGGCTTGTTGATGGGCACGGTGAGAACCTTTTTTCAAACATCGCAGATCCGCATCCGGTTGTGGAAAATTATTTATGTCCATCGGCGAACCCGCGCTTCCCGTTCGCACGTGAGCTGCGAATAATAATAATCGTAATAATGATATCCAAATAAAAACAACAAAAACGACAATAATAATGATAATTGCTTGTCTTTTTAATGAGATTATTGGATTTCATAACATTATTCGTAAGTCTGAAAAAAGTGTAATAGTGATACGCACAACAATAATATAATGATCATTTAGCGAAGGACGTGATTCGTAAAACGTTAAGTTGGAAAATGTTTTTGTCCTTACTTCTACGCCCGGAACTGAAGCCCCAACCGACCTGATGGCCCTCGCTGTATCTCTCCAACTCGAGAAAATCTATGGAACCGTTCAATTTTGCGGCTATAACTCGATTGCAAACGAATTTAACCGCCGAAGTTCCCAGACCCGAACCGTCGTCGAAAAAACACTGTGAACCAAAAAAAAAAATATACATATATATATATTTTGTTTTTTGAAACGGAAGTTTCATACAAATGACAACTTGGATCATGAAATTCAGCGTGGATAGTTTTTTTTATTCAAGTGAATTTTTTCACGAAGCATTGGACGATGAGAATGAAAAAACAAAAAATTGTCAACATAAATTAATTTTTTTTCCCACAATTGCACACAATTTTCAATACTTCGACAGTGCAATCATTTATTTCACATGTACAACGAATTAATGATGAACAAAAAAAAAATATAAAAACGAACCGTTACGTCAAAGAATCGAATTTTGATTTCAATTAAATGTCATTGTTCGAATAACTGTGATTATTCTAAGACTCGATTATTTTGCATTATTTATTGATCTTCGGCGACTGTCAAAAACTGATTAAAAGCTATTACGAACGACCTAAGACTCGAACAAATAACAAATAAACTAATTAATTTAAAAAAAAACACAATAATCCAAT
Organism: Diplazon laetatorius; assembly: GCA_963662125.1. NCBI lineage: Eukaryota > Metazoa > Arthropoda > Insecta > Hymenoptera > Ichneumonidae > Diplazon > Diplazon laetatorius. The sequence continues at coordinate 16,915,934 of OY759158.1, forward strand.
TCCATGAAAAGTTTCACTTCTAAATTGAGATTCTCGCGTAAAAAAATAATTTTAATAAAAATGCACACACGATGTACTCACTTTGAATCGCCCTGTCGTGCCTTCCCAAAATTCCAGAGACCCATTGGCACACCCGACGACAATGAGATTGTCCTGATAATCGACGCACCATATGGGCGATATATCGCGATAATTATCACGATTTTTGTAAAAATTCAACGACGCAGTGCTGTCGGTGAGTTCGCGATTGTCGAAACGTCCGTAACTCGTGCTAAGACGTTCGCCGTTCTCGCAATCATCCACATTCTCGTGCGACTCGCGATGTTCGCGAAACAATTGTCTGTACTGTTCGCCATAATCGTAACCCTTATTTTCGTAATTAGTTTGCAACGACTTGTGTTTCATAGACGCGAAACGCGTATTTATGGACGATCGTAAATCTGGAATATCGTAATTTTTATCGTGACTGCGACGCAACGAATTACGTTTTTCCAATCCAAATTCCACGATCGGACAATCGTAATCCAGACAATTTATCGAATGACGTTTTGTTGCCGTTGTTTGAGACGTTTTTTGATAATTCATCGCGATCGGAGAATATTTTGCATTTTTGCAAGACGACGGTGATGCATTGTGCAACGACGATGGGTTTGTTGGTTCGTCGATTTCACCTCTGGACGGTGGCGAACCACTCTCGTAATCCGACATTTGTTCGTCGGTGTCCGGTGTGCCGTTTGTCAAATCTCTCGTAGCGTTGTTGAAAAATTTTTTACGATTCACTTGGGCGATCATTTCGCCGGTTATCGAGTCCCAGATTATTATGTTACCGGCCAAACACGTGCTCGCGATTGTGTTTCCATCGGTGGCAATGCACTCGACCTCTTGATTGTGACCTTCCAAAACCAGGGGCAGAGTTTCCAATACCAATTGGGTCGACGAATCGTACGGGCGTTCTTGTTGGTGCCAACTTGCTCGCCATTCGGCGTAATTGCGCGAACAAATGCAACGATAGAGCACGACCATCGTGTAAGCCACGACTATCACGCTTATTAGACACAATACTGCGGCTAAAAAAATTTCCATCGGGCTCGAGGGCACGAAAGGAGCGTTCGTGTTGAAACCACGGGCTTCCGATCTCGTTGGTATTTCGTCCATGTCTGCGAATGATGGAAATGATTTTTAGCGATAATTTGTTTTGATCGTTGGAATGTAGAAATTTTTTTTTCTAACAAAATTCTTTCTAACAAAATTTGTTCTAACAAAATTTTTATTTGTACCGTTGTGTTTGGGGCTGAAGGTTGTGAGTGAATTTTATCGAAGGTTCTGGGTATTGGACCAGAGTTCTCGATAGTTTTTACAACGAGTTTCTGGCGTTGAAGATTTTTTTCGCGATTTTTCGAGTTTTAAAATGAAATGATGGGGAAAAAAATTGGTCCAGTGAAATATTAGCAAAAAAAAAAATGAAATTCATCGTCCCAATAGCTCTGAGTGACTTTTCCCGATAGTTCTTACTATTATCTAGAGTTTTCGTCGATTCAACCGGCGAGCTTCCAGCGTTACACATTTTTTTCTGCGATTTTTCAATTTGTAAAATAAGATGATAAAAAAAATCAGTAGCGTCGAATATGGGCAAAAAAAAAATAAAATTCATCGTCCCAATAGCTCTGAGTTACTATTCCCGATAGTTCTTTCTATCGTCTAGGGTCCTCAATACTCAAACCGGCGAGTTTTCAGCGTTAAATATTTCCTCAAAATTTTTCAAGTTGTAATATGAATAAGATGAAAAAAAGGAGAAACCAATCAAAATTCAAATATGAACCGTAAAGAAAAAAATATTGTCGGACCAGTTGAAGACGAAGAATAAAAATAGAATAGAATGAAAAATAAAGAAGAAGAAAAAGAAGAAAGAAAAGAAGAAAAAGAAAGGTTTGCAATAATCGTTGATGAAAATTTTCGTAAATAATTATTTTTCACGAACCTGAAAAGTCCAACGGGTCAAGAGCAGCGGTTGCGAGACTCTGCCATTGAAACAGTTGAACGTCATTTGGATTGCTGATTTGTCGTACCAAAGCCGGGCCAACCGCGTGCGACACTCTGATGGCCGGGAGTATCGTTATGTGCTCGCCGGCAATCGATATGTTGTACATTGCGAGTATCGACGACCAGTGATATAGTGACAAACGATTCCACGGTGGAAAATCTACGGGTCTCAATTTGTTCAGTTCCTCGGTTATGTTGTTGGCAACCGGTGGCTGAAAATAAATTTCTAATAATTAATCGAAATTACGTTGGTTTTCGATTTTTTGGTTTTACGTTGATTTTATTTTTTTTATTTTTTTTTTTTTCAAAAATGCTTGCTGCGAGTAATCGATTGATTCTTTTGACTTGAAAAAATGCTCATATATTCTTTGATACTTTGTTCAAGAGTTGACATAGGTCATTTGATTCAAATTCATTATTTACTATGACAAAAAAATGTCGATGATGAAAAAAAAAAAAAAAACGCAGGATTGTCGATTTTCACCACAAAAATTCAAAATTTTTCCATTTTTCATTATTTTAGTATTTTAATATAAAAATTGAACCGAACAATCTCGTAATACTATACTTTTATAAAAAACAAAATAGCCGGGCAGTAGCCGTTGGAAAAAAAGGTAATTATTTTCTGAGAGATTAAAAACAAATGTTTTTAATAAGGGTTGATTTTGCGTGGTGGCTTTCCGTCCTCAGTGTGCCAGCTAAGGGTTAAATAGTCAAACTGGGAACGCCCAATAATTGACAATAATTCATAATAATTCATTCGTGGAACGTCTTTGAATCTCTCCCCAATTTTTTTCTTCATTTTTTCCCCCATAATTATTATCATTTCCTTTTTTCCATTGGAAAGAAAAACAAATTTGCCATCACGAAATCTCTATTTCCACATAGCTGCGACATTCGCAATTTGCATAAAGAATTAAATAAATAAATAAATTTGTTCAATTCTTCGGGGAAAAAAAAGAAAATTCCATTGTTTCGTTGCCTTTAAAAATTCGTCGATCGTTCATCGTTAGTATTATCATTACCTGATCTTTCGTCAAAGCCGGTACCCCAGTCGAAGTTCTCACGGTAATCGGTTTGGACGTGCTCAAACCAACTCTCGACATGACAGTCTCAGATTTTTCCATTCCATAACCATCAACGTCCCCGTCGATCTTCAATCCGTCTCCCAGATGTATCAAATGTTCGATAATTCCCGAATTATAAATAATCATGCTTATCCAAACGATCATCCAAACCATAAAAGCACGTTGAAATATTCTCGTTCTCGCCCAAAAATGCACCAAACGCAATCTCTTTGGGGTTTTCACGGCGATCTGTGTGTTCTGGGTATTCGGTGCGATGACATTGGTCGGTCCGGTCGTCTGCGTGGTTGTCAAACCGTTCAATCTCGGATGCGATTTCGAACGAAATATATTCGGTTTTTTGTTCGTCACGATGGTCGTAAATTGTTTTTTATTCGTCGTAGTCGGTATGGTCATGTAAAAATTTTGATTGTCCGTCGACAATTCCATACGACGTATATCGACGGCCAATATCGTTGCGAAAAAAACCATTTGCAAAAAAAAATCATTGAGCAAACCGACAATGGCGAATATGCAAAATTCTTGTATAGCCGGAACAAATGTGAACAAACCGATGGTCAATATCGTGACTTCGGTCAACAAATTTTTCGTTATAGACCAACCCTCCTTCGACATTCCCTGTGCCACCCGAATTTTCACATCCAAATTCGCCGGTGTGCTCACCACGCTCTTCGTCAGCACCAAAACATTTTCCAAACCCACTATCACCACCAGATACGGAAATACGTCTTTGCTGCTCACGCTTAGTGTCAAACCGAAAAAAAAACACACACCCACGGTCATCGCGAGTGACGATACGACGGTGAAACTCGCGCTGAATGCCACACCGAATTTCGATTTTATCAATTCGATCTTTCGAACCGAAAAATAAACGTAAAAAAATAACGCCACGAATGTCATTGTCAGGGGAAAAAAATCGCTGTAATTGAATTCACCGGGATAAAAAATGTGCAGTGTCTCGTCCGTTGTTTGCGAGGACACGGCGTTTCGCGGATTTTCATGATGCAACGAATAATACGTGTGTAAACGATTTTTCAAACCGTTCACGAATCTGTGAAATTGAGAGATAAAAATTATAATAAAGGAAAAAAAAATATAATTAAATACAATTGATAATTGTATTTGATTATAATTTTTGTGTTAATTATATTAATTTAATTGTAATAATTTTTGTAATCAATTACAATTGATAATTGAATTGATAGAATAATACACATTTTACGTAGAGAATTCGATTTCCTTTAAAAATTCTATCGGGAAAATACCCAATGATTGAATCAGACTTTAGTACAGCAATAATAATGGAAAAAAAAGGAAATTCCAATGTTAATCGAATGGGAAAACTTCAAAGCCGTTGATGGACCTCTAAATATTTTTTAAAAGCGATCTCATTGCACGAGGGTTTCTTATGAGACGTAAACCAAAGTTTTCCAGCAAGGGAGATGAAAAAAAATATATCGTTCTGAAATGACGCAGTCTAATGCATATATGTTCATTTTCTGAGCATTGATCTCCTGAATTTCGACCCCTCCACGGAACCCTTTTTATAAGTAATCGGATTTGAATCATTCGAAAGCTTAATTTTCGACAAATCTTCATGATTATTTTAATTGTTAATATTGTTTGTTTGGTTTTTTTGTCTACCTTGAATCGTATTCCTTGAGAAATATCGTCACAGCGTATTGAATAATTCTTTGACGCACACGAACCGGATATCTCTTAACGCCAGTCTCCTTCAGATTCATTCCAAACACCATCTCGGCGAAACTTATTTTTCCTTTTTGTAAATTCTGCGAATGACAAGCGTAAAAAAAAATTTTTTTTTTTTTCATGAAATGCAAAATCGAAGAGAAAAAAAGAAAGAGCTTCGATTAGTTCCACAACGAAATTTCCATAATACAAACAAATTTCTCGACGCGCTCGTGGGAAATTAAATCCGAACGAAAAATTCATCATTGCAGACGTCTGGCATACATTTGCTTTTGCTTAACGCTCACGCTCATTTGAATAATTCGCGAATGGCTCGAGTAAATATATACATATGTATATTATATATATATATATATATATATGTATGTTAGGGTAATCCTCATTTCCGCTTTTTTATTTTATTTTGGCGCTCCCAGAGGATAATACAGTTCGAATTAGTGTTTTTTTTAAATATCTTCACAATTAAAGGTTCCCATCTCAATGCTTAACCCTTCCGCCAGCCTCCTCAAAGTTTGCCATTTAAATAACATTGTGTTTTTCATGTTTCAATCTTTTCTTTTATTATAACTGAAGTTCTCCACTTGTAAATAATACTGTAGATTATAAGCAATTTTTTATTTTCGCCTCTGGAATCGCCAAAATTGAAAAACAAGCGAAAATAAGGACCACCGTTACATATACGACGGGTTTACCAGACTCGCACGTGGCAGACTACGAGCTATTCGAAAAAAAATAAAAAATTAGACCGCGGAAGTGCAAATTCCGCTTTGCGACGAATTTTTTTTTTTTCGATTACCTGGTACGAAAAAATAGTTCCCAAAAGATCCGTGTCCTGATTGAACGATTCGATGCTGCGTTGCCAAAGATTGGCCGGTGACAACACCAGACAATTGTATTCCGGCAGGACTTCCGGTTTTTTCACATTACGCTTTTTCACGGCTTCTATGTGAAGACAAACTTGACCGAGTGTTTTTAATCTGTAAACAAAAAATAAATAAATAAAAACAAATATTTCATTGGGAGCATTAAGGATGATAGGGAATTCTGGTAATTTTTTTTTTAGGTTTGCGGTTTTTTCTTTAACTCACCCCCATCGAGTGGGGTGTCTTTGAATAGGTCTTTGAAAATGCAACAAATAATGTGTAGGAATCTTTTGATTTCAACCCTCCAGTCGTGAAATATTTGCTTTCGAAGTCGTTATCAGAGCTTCTCCCCCCTTCCTCTCTCTATTTTCTAAGCTACCGATGCAAAATCATTGAAAAATAAATCCAGAATATAGCCTTTCTTTTTTACTTTCAATGAAAAATTACAACGAACATTGTGTCAAAAATAGTTTACGAAAGATTTTGAATTAACCTTTTTCTTTATTTTTTTTTTTTTTAAATATAAATCGTCACACGAAGACGTACTCTTTGATAAAGATCTACATCTTTGATCAACGTAAAATAGCTTCTAGATATGTATTAGAAAAATTTGAAGAAAATGTTTAGCGACCATGGCTACGGAACCCTGTCATATGCATTTTTTTTTTTTAAATCGTAATGTTGTGTTGTACAAACGTTTCGGGGTCCTGATAATTTTGTATGATCTCCAGAAGATTGAAGACTTCGTAAAGAGGTCCTCGAAATGCATCGGACAGTGCGAGGTCTTCGGCCCATGGCACTACGCCCACCCTGAGGACCACTTGTTGGACGTACAGAGCCGGAGTGTCCGAACCGTTGATGGGAAGTATCGTGTGATTGATTACGGTGCGAGGCGCATTGCCAGGCATTGGCAAATTCACCAGTGGCGAGCTGTGAATTTTAGGGAAAAAAAAAACAAAACAATTATGCGCTCTCATCGAAGGGAAAAATTATGATTCATTCATTTTAAAAGGTAAATATGCTATCGACTCACCAGCATAGTAATACGACTGATATTGCCAGAGAAATTACTGCGATTGGGTGAGACGAACAAAAAAGGCCATGGGCATAATAAAGCCCTGCCACTCTGTCTGGCAGGCTTCGGGACATTTCGCTTCAAGGCCGCGTCGCCGACATCTTTTATTTCATAAAAAATCACCATTCGTCCACTCGTGATCTATGCGATCCATGAAACATTTCCAAAAAAAAAACAAATAATAATAACAATATAAATCCAATTGCTTTTATTGTGTTAGCTTTTTTTGTCCTCAAAGCGATGTTAAAAATAAATATTCAGCTATTACGACTCGTCAATAACATTTAGATGCCTACGCATGCGAGATATCGCACTCAGACCCCGGGTCGTTAAATTCATAATACTTCGCACTTTTGTGTCATCATCTGAAATTTAAATTGCAATGGGGAAAAGAATAAAAAATTTTTACGAGTAATTCTCATTGAATATTATTCCTGAAAAATATGTACGCTCGACGCAGTTCGTACCTCTTCGACCGTTATATAAGCAATGTACGTAACGTCACTGGATTCATGTCAGTTGCAATTCGCGTAATTTTGCAAATGCATTTTCGAACAATCGGTCTGCATGCATCGAACAGATGCGGAAGGCTTCCCTACCTAATTGGTTCGTTCTTTGCATTTCGTCGTTATTTGCGCGATTGGCGTTTCGGCGTACACCGCAGAACTAAGGTTTTAATCTTGGACTACCAATTAAGATACACAATTGTGGCAACGACTCGAAATGATAAAAGACGATAGGCGTATCGCGCTGAGCCGCACAAATTTCAAGCACAGCCGCATTGGTACGTCGCAAATTAAGCTTCGTTACTCCATAAAAAGTACATCATAATTGTATTTTATGAATTATGGTGCGATCAACTCTGAGATAATCAAACAATTTCTGTGCAAGTCTTGCAACAATTAAAATTGACCAAATTCCTGTACGACCTTTGACGTACGAGGAACAAGGAAAAAACATTGGAAAGACTCGATTATTCATCAAAAGTCGACATGATTGACAAAACCAAAATACCAAGTGCACTGGAAAAATGTCCGTGAGCCAACCGTGCCATCCAAGACTCAACAACAACAACATGGACAGTTTGACAAACAAATACAAGCCGATGAGTCATGGATAACTCATGTGACAACAATTGAAACCTAGAAAATTATTGTCAACCAGTTATACCAGTGTTTCCATTGCGATCGAGTGTCCAAAACCCATCTAAATCTAACCCCAGGTACGACAATAACAGAGAACCTAAAAAAATCTCAAAAAGGCTTGTTCAGCGATCGAGAATCGATGCAATCCACAAAAATAACATCCCAACCGCAATGAAAAATTATCTGCGCCGCGACAATGCGATTAGCGATGCAACGAGAATAACGCAACGTAAGCAGTTGTATCGAACAAAAATATGAGTCGTCGAATCATCATCGATAGGGTCAATCGATAAAAATAAAAAACCCTTGAAAACAACTCGTCGATGCTAGAAAAAACACAAAACAACATTCGAACAACAAATCTAGCTCACCTCTTCACCGCAGCATCCATCCAAAAGTTTTTCTCTCTTCAAATCTTGAAGCTCGAGCCGTCGAGAAGATCTGTCGATGTCGCAATGCAATGTGTATTTCGATTAATTATTTTTCATTCGCGATAAGACAATCGGTGCGTCGAACATGCAAAAAAATAACCTTAATCGGCTCGACGTAGCTGCCGAGAGAGCGAGACGGAGCGAGAAACAAATGCCAAACGGACAAGAGCCCGACGGAGACAGACGATGAAAAATAATTATATTAAATAAAACGAGAAAAAAAACAAACAAAAAAGTAGTACCGGCGAAAGAGATAAAGAGAAAGAGAAAGAGAGAGAGAGAGAGAGAGAAAGAGAGAAAGAAAGATAAACGCAGAATGGTTAAAGACGTCAAGAAAATAAACAGTCGCGACTCACGTATTTCTAGGTTATGTCCCGGACCTTGGTGGCCCACGCAAAACACGGACACGCACACACTATCACCGATCGGTCTATCGGTCAGCAATCAATGGTCAAGACATTGGCCATCATAACGCGACACTCAAATTCTCACAGACAGTCACAATCACGTTTCACACAAATATATACGAAAATATTTTGAAGAAAACAAAACAAAAAAAACTTCTCACACACGTGTTTTATTGTATCACACACCGACGAGCACCACGCACACGACAGATTTTCAGAAAAAAAAAAGTGTATTTTTTTCACGAAATTTACGAAATTCCGACGAGTGATTATCGTCAAACTTTCATACGCGTTTGCAAAAATTATCGGTCGTGTCCTTGCAATTGTTTGAGTGACACTTTTAATTACCGTGTGAGACGAACGTGTTTTTTTTTTTGTTTTTTTCGGATCGCGAGCGTGCCACCCGGTTGAGTTTTTATGGATGTGGTCGACGCGGCGCGCGCACGTTGAGCGCGGTCTCCCTGAGACGACTGAGACCGAACTGAGACTGACCAAGACTGACTGAGACTACTCAGAGACCAAACGGGTTGAAACGGGTCTCTCTCGCGAGTCACACACGCACACATACACACACGCACACGCACGCACGAGCGAGAGAACAAACGCACTGGGGACGAAGAAGAAAGACAAAACACGAGTAACCGACACCAACAAGTGCATACATATATATATATATACAATAATAAATAAATGAATTATATAAATATCAATTAGACTTCATATATCTGCATTGATTATATCATCTACACATCTATGTGTATACATATATATATATATATATATATATATATATATATATATATTGGTCGAGCGATATGATGTATCGATATTGCTGATAATATTGGCATAAGAACATAATAGATATCGTCCAGGATATAATAGAAGCATTATAACATATAGTATTGGACAACAATACGTGCCCCACTAATCAATGCATCCACACTTTGTAAAACTAATTGATTTGCTTGAAAATGAAATATATGAAAACAGACAACAAACATATCAATAAAATTCATACATATATACAGTACCCATGTGTATAGCTATAACATGCTATACATAATAATTAAATTATTATATAGGATCCATAATCCCGTAACACATGACTCTGACTATGCATACTCAATGCACTTTACAAAGAATAACACAAATAAATATTATCTTTCATAATTTTTTATTTTATAAAAAACATATCCATGCAAATATATATATATATATATATATATATATATATATATATATATATATATATATATATATAACGAGACCGTGTATATATAAATATTTGAATGCGTAGACGTATATATCCACACAGACGAAAATTATTTTTAAACGCTGCGCACAGTCGAGCCTCCCCGAGTCAGCCAATGACGAGGTGCGAAAACATTTTGCACGCGACTTGCGTCGGCGCGTGGAAGCGCCAGGAGGGGCGAGCGCGGGTTCCCATTCGCCGGCCACAAGCTGTCGCACATGCGCGCGCACGTTTGTACCTCGTCACAGTGAGGATTCGACGCGACACACGTGGCTGCAAACGAAAAGAATGAAAAATAAAAATAAATAAATAAACAATCGATAGTCACTCGAGGTATTTTGCGACTTTTTTCTTTTGGATTACGGTCGAGCCATGTGCGCGTCTGTGGGTCTTCTTCAACGATCATGACGCCGCTGGTCCGCGCGCAACAAACCGTGACCACGCTCGTTTTTTTTTCTTTTTCTTTTTTTTTCTTCTTCGCACGTTAGGCCGGCCGAGATTCTCTCTCGTGTTCGATTATAACGTTCGAAGTATTACGCGGCGCGGAACGCGCTCGATGGGCCCCCGGTGGTCACGACGTAATAACCAGTGCCAAGGCAATCGCGGTCACTGTGTTATCGACCTACGCGCCGCTCACAAACTCGCGCGGGGCGTATTGCGCGTAAATGTTTTTTTTCTTTTTTGTTTCTTCATGTTTTTTTTTTTCACGCGTCACATGCATAGCGAGTATTTATATCTGTATGTGTTCAGACGCATACATGTATATGATATGTATACATATATGTATATGTTATGTATATGTTTATGTATTAGGGTGGTCCCTAATGGGGGTGGCGACGAATTTCGATAAGTGCACCCCCCAGATATGTTCGAAATGAATAAATAAAAATACGTGCGAAATCACATCGCTGTAGTCTAATGAGAAGGCGTGACTGTAAGCTCGTTTCGTTTCCCATCTGAATAATATGGGATTTTCATAGTAATTCGGTCATTATTTTTTCGAGTTGTCCCTGAGCTGGCAAAAAATTCTTCATTCTCATAAATATATTGTTAATGGGTATAACTACTCGTACATTTTTTTACAAGACGAATGAATTTCAATTTGTGTTGAAATCGTTTATCAGTTGTTATCATATCGTTCGTCGGTTCGCCGTTATCGATGATATACAGGTGAGGTCTTGTAAAAAAATGTACGAGTAGTTATACCCATTGACAATAGATTTGTGTGAATAAAAAATTTTTAGGGTGCTTAGGGACAACTGGAAAAAATAATTACCGAATTAGTTTGAAAATCCCATGTTATTCAAATGGGAAACAATACGAGCTTACAGCCACGTCTTCTCATTGGACTACAGTGATGGGGTTACGCACATATTTTTATTTATTTATAACGAACCTATTTGGGGGCTGCACTTGTCGAAATTCGTCAACGGCCCCATTAAGGTCCACCCTATCATATATGTTGTACGTTTGTGGTATGTGTTTACATGGATAGATGGAGTTATGTATGTATGTTTGTGTGTAGTGTGACGTACAAGCAAACACACGTCCAACGTGCAAGTAAATGTATTCAAATCGTTTGAGAAAAGATAATCGAGTCGTCGACTGAGGCTATTGCGCAGATGCTCAACTCCTTCATTTCGTTTTTTATCATTCTTTCTCATATTTTCTTCGTCGTCTTCTTCTTTTACTTTAAATGACGATGAAATATAATGGAAACTTCAGTGACAACTCAAGGTCAAAGACTTTTTTTTCGTTACTTTCGTAGTTCTTTCGTTAATTGGTTTTTTCCTTTTCCTTTTTTTTTCTTTTTTTTTTTACATCGCAATGGCTGACCTTTACCGACTTGTACCATTGCGAGTTACGCACATCCGACAACGCGCGCACGGAGTACTCTCGTCTTGCGTCACGAGCTTGTGATATAGTCATTGCTCGTATTACTGCGTAACATTTTATTTTGTTTTGTTGTTGTTGTTGTTTTTTTTTCAAACATCAGCGATTGACTATCTAATCGGACGCGCTCATTCAGAGAAAGCGGTGCACCTTCTCGGTCCCGGGTTGTGTCTTGCTCGGTCAGTAACGAAAAAAAAAAAAAAAAAAAAAAAAAAAAAAAAAAAAAAAAAAATCATTTACAGTTTTCACTACCGACCGAGTATGATTGAGCTTGGTTACAGATAAAATCAGGAATTTGTACGGCTTATGCTCGATGGATTTTCGTTGAAATGCAATTGGGGTCATGCAAAATCGTGGAAAAAAGCTTCTGATTTTTTTCGAAAGCTCCTTAGCTTGTTTTCAAAGTTCCACATATTTTTTAAAAGCTCCTCAGCATTTTCTGACAGCTCCGTTAAGGGTTTAGGAACGGAGCTTGATATCTTTTTTTTTTCACAAGCACCTTAGCTTTTCTAAAACCTCCATATCTTTTGAAAAATATTCTTAGCTTTTCTACAATCTCCGTATATTAAAAAAAATCGTTCTAGCTTTTTCTAAAACCTCCTTAGCTTTTCTTAATGCGCATTACCATTTTCAAAAGTTACTTGCTCATTCCAAAAGCTCCGTGTTTTTCAAAAAGCTCATTATCTACTCTAAGAGCTCAATATCTCTTTATAAAGGTTCTTTAGCTTTTTCTGAAAACTCTTCAACTGCTTTTAAAACATCCTTATCTTCTCTGAAAGCTCCATTATCTTTTTCCAAAGGCTCTTTAGTTTTTTCTAAAAACTTCGACTGCTTCTAAAAGCTCCTTATCTTCTCCAAGACCTCCATTCTATTCTCCAAAGTTTCTTTAGCTTTTTCTAAAAACTCTCGAACTGTTTCTAAAAGCTTTTTTAGCTTTCACTAAAATCTCTAAAACAAGACGGATTTCGTTATTTTTTTCCCCACCATTTCTCGTTTAAAATCGTCGACGATAATTCGCGGTCGCGAAGAACCAAATCTCGTCGACGAAACGATCGTTGTCACCGACGACCCCGGCGAGCTTTCGTTGTGCGAACGATTGATTGCATTTACGATCAATCACGAATGTGTTTCGTATTATCACAGTCGTAACCTTGCGACGTGCGAGAGCACGTATCGTCGACCCGACAAACGTTAATCACGACTCATCGTTTGCTTTTCATGTGCGCCCCATCATCACCATCATCATTGTCGTCGTACCGAGGGGTTCATTGATCCAGCCGAGTGCCTCACAGACACGTTTGGCAATTTCAAATGGTACATTGACTGTGAGAGGTCTCGCACACACGTGAGCGCCGATCTCTCGCGTCGATGACATTCTCGCACTTCATCGCGCGTGGGTTGACTCTGGATGGGAAAAAATTTATCATTCATTTAACTCACCTTCCAAGAAAAAAAAGTACGATTAACACAATTTGAAAACTGCTCAAGACGAACAGAAATAGTGAATTAAAATAAAAAATTTGTTTTTCAATTAAATAATCGTAAAAAAAATTTATTCTAAATTTAACAATTCGATTGTGAATTCAATGCTGATTATAAAAAAATTAAATTTTAAGCCGAATTCGAAATTGAACCGTAGTAAGCTTCCTTACTTAGGAACATTAGCTATGTAAATAGAAATAATGAAAAAAAAAAAAATTAACCCGTGATCATTATTTCGATTTGGCAATAAATTATAAATTGAGTTAATTGCCGCGCGTAATTTGATTTACGTCGTTGATGAATCGTTTTTCGAACATCGATTCACAAGGCCCCCACGTGGGCCGTGTGGTATCGTTGAATCGCGAGCCGACCGGTTATGTACAGGCGCCACCGTCTAGCAAACCGTGTGTGTGTCCATTATCATAAATTCTAATTCGCATAACGAACTTAATACGCCAGTAGATTGTACGCGGTCGACTGTCGCGCCCCCACCCGACGCAGTTGCGTTCCTACTGCGTTACAATTTACCGAGTAAAATGTATGTTCGATATATATATATATATATATATAGGCAAACACACACGCATATATACTATATGTAGATACGTATGTGCATACGTTTATCCACATTAGGATAATTACCGGGGCTTCGAGTACGTGAAAGCCCATTAAATTAATATAACAATCGTATCACTATTTACTGCCAGTATCCACGTTCATACTGTAAACTAAACCAAAGATACATGCACCATTATACCCAAACTATCGCTATAATAACGATATGGTCATTGTTGTTCATGTTTCGAGAATTTTAAAGGATGAAAGAAGAAAAAATTATACACGACGTATATGTAGGTATATATATATATATATACAGATTGGTGTTTGTATATTATGCACTTTGGTGCAATTTAGTGGACTGCATGAATTATAATTTAATTGAAACATTCGACCACAATGTCCGGAGGCTGTTGTACGAATTTCTACTTGGGCGATAGATACATAATACATAAGTCTGCATACGTGTGTGTTTATTTTTTGATTGGATATATGTTTCTACTTATTATGTGGAATTGAAAAAAAAAAAATTTCATAATTTCGAACAGCCTTGAATATGTTGTACGCATAATGTTTTGCTTGAAGTTTATCGAAAAATTACTCAAAAAATTCGTGGGTCTCACAGATGTCTGGAAATTCATTTCACAAACTTATAATTTGTGTTCAACTCTGTATGCTATACAGGGATGGACATCAATATTCAATTTATTAAATATTTTAATTCATCGTATAACAATAATTTACGTAGATCGATCATAAACATTACAGGAATGTAAAAATATTGATTCTTCCATGATAATTAATCATAGTTATTTGTTCGAAAAAGTATTTTAAATATATTCTTATTAAATGGATTAAGTATTAAGCAGTTCTTGAGCATTTTTGTGTCCTTAAGCATACGTCGGTGGGAAAAAAGCTTTGCGTGACATTTATATCAGACCGTCGTACCGTCGACGAGTGTATGTCGGTCTGGGGGGATGACTCGCACAGCCACCCCTCCGGCTAAGGGGCTCGTTAGATCTGGTATGAAACTATCGTATAAAAATGCCCTCAACCTCCTACCCACTCGCACATAAACGCCCCATCGCACGTGGAAAGGTATGCATTAGCAAAAAAAAAAAAAAAAAGAAAAAAAAATGAAAAAAAATACTCTCGTGCTACGAAAGACCCCATAACCCTTACTCTTACCCTCCGACCGGAGCATTGACCCTTATTCCCGTAAGGGGCTCCAACCCTCATCCACGCCTCCTCGACGACATAAATAGTCCACATATTGACTCATTATTTCCTTCCAGGGTGTTTTACGACTCCCATTTTCACAAAGTTTTTTTTCCCCTTATTTTTTTATATATTTTTTTTCTCATTACCTGATCCTCAAAGCCATCGATTTACTCTCTTCGTATAAACCCCATAAAATTATTATCAAAATATATAAATAAAGATAACATCGGTAAAACAAATAATTATCTATATATATATAAATAATACAGGAATAAGTGTAGTTTGAAGTTTTGTGATTAAGAGACGAAAGTTCTTGTAAGCCCCGCAGGGCATTAATTAAGCGATAATAAATAAGTTACGCCGAAATAACATAGATATGTAAAAAAAAATCAGAAGTATTGAATTATAAATATTAAATAAACGAGCATTTTAATTCCTCAAGTCTTTGACACTTATATTTAGAATAATTATATTCATGACAACTTCGCGTTATTGTGGTCTCGTGTTGCATTGGGTTCGGATAGTTTTCAACGCCTCGAGACTCATCGCCTTGACCGTTGTTGGTCACACTCATGATGTTGCCTCGTTTATTATCATCGAATACATTAATCGATAACGAAAACGGAATGAATTTATCGATACCGCGCTACAATCACGGATTCTCTTTTTCTGTTGTTTTTTTTTTTGTTTTTGTTTTTCTTTTTTTTCCACACCAGTCGACAAACGTGTGAGTGACTGTAATAAACGTGGAACTCTTGTGTGACGCGCGTATCCGCCGAACAAACGCATCGTCGACGTTGAAAAAAAAAAACGGAGAAGCAAAAAATGCGAAAGATTCGATGAAAAAAAAAAAAACAATACCACATACGTGCAGTCTGCAACGAGGCCAAAGTTGACATGCACTCGAAGACGTGTGAGCCGTAAGCGATTTTACGTTTGTTAGAAGAAGAAAAAAACACAAAAAACTATTTTCAGATCGTGAAACTTGAAATACATGAATATTAAAGTTGTTCAATAATAATTTCATTCATTTATTTTTACTGACAATAATAATTATACTGATAAAATGAATAAATTGATGAAAAAAAGTATGAAAATTATTTCACTTGCAATGTTCATTTTTTTTTCCTTTCACATCTCTTTCATATTTCGCCTTGTTCTTTTTTTTACTTATTTCTTTCTCTGTCTGACACATGTCAGACTTGTCGACGTATCTACTTATATATTTTATTTATTCGTTTATTTTATCATCATTATCATAATTATTATCATTATTATTTGAAGAAGAAAAAAAAACGAAAAAAATATTATCATGATTTTCTTCATCCTTATTTTCGTCGTATCCAATTATAAAAATGGTAGTCGGGTTGGGGTGGAATAGTGGTGAGAGAGGTTGCTCGAGAAAAATCTTTACCCCGACGTCTGAGAAATCACGCCTCTTTGATATCCGAACTATAACGTCTGTAAATCCAATTTCCGCGCGGCGGAGCTCCATCGTCGTCGTCGTCGACGTCGGCTCCTTCGTCTTCGTCATCTCACACAGGAGTTTGTGCCGGAGAGAGTGGAAAAGGAGGGGGGGGGGGGGATCGGGTGGAAATGTCGAGACGGATGGAAAGACAGAATTCGCCATCTAGGAATTCTCTTTGACGACGTCAACGTCGACGGCTTCGTGCACGTTCGTTGCTTTACCACCTTCTTCGGCATCAGCCACCAAACGTCTGCGTTTTAATCGGTTCGAGAGCTTTCCCGGATGGGAGGATGGAGAGGGGGGAGGGGCATAGACAAGAGATGTTGACGAAACGTTTGAACGTCGAACTCGCGCATTAATTCATGAATTGAATTAGCTATTTTCGATTCGTCGAATTGATAATTCACACGATGAATGTTAATTAAGATTTTTTTTATGGTTTTCTGATTTCTCACAGAGGAAAAAGCTCTATGTGACGGTTTTAATAATAATGATAATAGTTAATAATTGTAATAATAATTATCAAGCAGAACTATTATTGAGCCTCTGGGCTAAAATGAGTCACTTTGCGCCCGCTTCGAGTGCATGAAATGAAGCGTTTTCGAGGGTGGTCGAAAAAAAAAAAAAATTATTCTTGGATGACAAATATTTGTTGTTTTGTTTCGTTTTTTTTTTTCCATCGAGTGAAAACGTTGAAGGAAATTTTTCTCGTAACCTCATCTCGTCAAAGTGCATGTGCAAATAAAAGTTGAAAAAGCGTACAGACGAAAAAAAAAAAAAAAACAACTTGAAAAAAAAAAATAGCAAAGCGGCTTACGTCGGTCTACGTGAAACGCGTATTGCCCTTTCGTTGTGAAAGTTTTAATTACAGTTTTGTGGAATTCAAACGCCCGTCCGTGGTGGAATGTTGTGAGGAAACGAGGGAGTTCCGGTGGGCAAACTCGTCGATCAATCTCGGGTTCGTGATTCTTATCGGGCGACGTGTAATCGAGACGGTTGATTCAATTGCACGATGGTTTTTTTTTTTTGTTTCTAAATTACGAACGACGACAAAAAAAAAGTGGTTGAATTTTCATATTTTCAATTTGTTTATGCAATATTATTCAAATTATTGTTCATCGATGGAATTCATGATTCGAAAAAACGTAAGATAAGTTTTTTTTCGTCTAATTTTTATATTTTTGATTTCGATAATTTAAATCACGATATTTATATATTTTTAACATTTTATTTTTATTGTCAATTTATTTTTTCGAAACAAATTTATTGAATAATCGTGCAAATTATTATTTCATTTTGAAATCGATAGTTCCAAAAAAAAAAAAAAAAAAAAACGAAACGCGTACCATTTTTCAGATTTTTCCATCTCGTATTTGCTTCCTTCAATCACACACCCGAATTTCTCGATGATCACCTGCAATATTTCAGAACATTTTCCGAACTCCGTTGCAACAAAATTTCGCAAATATTCCGTTACAGAATATTCTAACAATTCGTAACCTATATCATATATATACATATATATATATATATATATATGGGTATAAGAGACACGAGATTTTCGTAACTCAATCAAAATCTCCAGAGTGTAGCGTCTACGTGATACCCCACTTCGTCGACGCCTCCCCCCCGCCCCTCCCCCGGCCCACTTAAGGTTCGACTCGCGGGCACGTGAGCTCGCAGCGAATTTCATTACCGCACACGGAGCAAGCTCGATATTGCCAGAACCCAGTCATATGTGTAACCCACCTGTACCCTCCCCGCGGCAATGACGTTTATCAATGTTCGAGAGCCCAAAGAGCTTTCGTGCCAAAGAGCTTTCGCACGGGTGAGTCAGTCGTTGGTTTGAATTACAGTGTTGGATATCGATAAACGTTTAGTGTCGGATAGTCAACCACGCATGCATCCAGAGGGCGTTGGGTGTCGTCTGGAAGACACAAATACATCATTTTCAGTGAAAAAATAATAGATATATAATATTCAGTCGAAACTTTTCAGGAAAATTTTCCGGAAAACTGATGAATATATAATTTTCAGCAAAAACTAATTAATATATTATTCTTAGCAACGACTCATAAATTCATCATTCTCAGCGAACTGTTCGATATCTTTTTTTTTCCGGAAAGTTTGATAAATATATCGTTTTCAATAAAGACTGATAAATATATTATTTTTCACAGAGGCTGATAAATACATTACTTTCAGCAACGACTGATCAATATATCTTTTTCATCGAAGGCTGATAAATATATCATTTGTTACTGAAACACCTTCGAAGACGTACACAAGAATACAGAAATTCTCAACACGACAGAATTATTGAAAATTATAAAAAAACACAAAAATGTAATAATTACAATGCTACCTGTGTAAAATACGACCTTGATATCTTTATTTTTGTTTTTGTTTTTTTTTTTAATAAATATGATGTTACATAGTAACGCAAGGAATATCGTGTAATAATCGTAACTTACAGATTTTGTTTCGGGCGTCGAACGATCGAAAGTTTCGGATTTCTAGGGTCAATGGTTGATCGTTCGGTATTCGGTTGCACGGATATATATATATATATATATATATATATATATATATATATATATATATATACACGAATTTCTTAAGTTTACATAATATGTATATCGTTATATATATATATATATATAAATTTCATTTCCTTCGTTTTTTCATTATGTTTTCTTTTTCTTTCTAGAGACAGCACAAACACAAAGTATGATACAGTATTGTTACAGCAACGAATTATTTCCCGATTAGTTGCACAATTTTTGCAACTGCTTGATGTTACTCGCTCTCTTTATCTCGTTCTTATCAGGTTCGACAATTGAAATAATTTTTTTGTCTTTTTTCAATGCAATCATATACTTCCGATTTTTTCTTTCGCACTTTCATCACACGGACATTGGCAATAAAGAGGTGTACATTTTTCAAATAATTTTCTCCGATTTTTAGTAACATTTTTTTTTCATCAATCTCCAATAATCAAAAAAAAAAAAATTACAATTTTTTTCTCTGTTTCTCAATTGCGTTCGAGTTATGCGTCGAATTGTCGAATGGAGGACACTGCGTCATTTTTTCGAAGTAATTGTTCAACCCAAAACCGTCCGATACAGCCAAAAATATATACATACCCAAAAACGCCGAATGAAATGCGAAATCAGTGATAAAATCGACGTGAGGTCAGCCTTCGGTCGTCGACTTCGTTTGATAAAAAAAAAAAAACAAACTAACAATTTTATTTATATTCTTTATCGTTTCTCGTTCGATTCAACTTTGCGTGTCAGACGAGTTATCGCTTACATTCTTGAAAAAAAAAAAAACCCATAACAAAAAACAACCCCTATATCGATATTTCACTTCGCCCCTCGCGTGTTCGCGAAAACTTTGCTTCGTGGTTTTATCAACTTTCGTGAAAATTCTTTCGACCTAACTTACAATCGGATATCACCGAGGTCGAATATCTCGCACCCACTTTTTCAACGTGTTCACACATACACACACACACACACACACACACACATACAGGACATCGTTTCGACTTTTGCGAGTGTAAATCGTTGGCTGAGTCGTATATCTAGTCCCACGAAAATGTGTCCAATGAAAAAATGTAATTAATAACGTTGATTTGAATCGTGCCAATATCCACGCAATTGTCAAATTAAATTACGACTTTCACGGTTTTTACATATTTCGTTTTCTCTCTCACACACACACACACACTCACAGGATGATGCTCATAATGCACGTGAGAAACGACACAATCGTTACTTCACATGTATATACATATATATTCATATTCATATGCATACATTTTTTTTTCTATTCAATATTTACAATCGGCAAGAGTCGCGCGCATGCGCACACGCTTTTTTAATGCGTAAAAAGTTTTATATATTTTTTAAAAATCAATAATAATGATAATAGTAATAATGATAATAATAATAATAATAATAATAATAATTGTAATAATGATAATAATAATAATTAAACCTGAAAAAAGACGACGATTCGAGATTGCGTCGGTGGCAAGCACGAAATATAATAATATTTTACAATTTTATTCGTAGTGCTGGATCACTGCGGTGATCCTCGAAATATTGGAAGAACGATCCGATAGTCGCTAAGGCTCTGTCTGTCGGTTATTTATTTATTTATTCATTTATTTACTTATTCATTCATTCTCACGTTATTTTATTTTAGTTTTATTTTTTTTCACCTTTTTTTAAAACTCTTTAAAATTTTGTTTTTTTCTTTTCTTTTCTTATTTCAATTTTTCATTTTCATCGTGTACGCACTGTCACGCACACAATGTTCGTTCGACAAACACGTTCGGCGACCAGCACTGTGTCAAACATTATTTTTGTTTTTATTTACACAATCGGTTCATCGGCAAACACATCACGTTGAGTCACATTATTTTTTTTTTTTTAATTTATTTAATTTATTTTCGATTGTTTTTTTTTATTCTTCTTTGTATTTCGTCATTCGTCGAATAAAAAAAAAATCACCCACACACAACCAATTTGGTTCATCGACGCTATGTCGGTTCATACCGATGCGGAATTATAATGGAAGAAGACACGAGAGAGACACATCGAAGACGAACGACAATTAACGTTCATGGGGGAGGGATAAAAATGAAATTAAAAAAAAAATTTCATTTTTTAAAGATCTCGAATATGAAAAATGTTTAGTGCAATTACACAGCCCAACGAAATAATGTTATACAGATTCATAATGTCAGATGTACGAAAATAATTTTGTCATTCAATTTTAACGGGGGTCAATTATTATTCCTCACGTTACAATAATTTCATTATTTGTTTTTTTTTCGGACAATCGGCTTCGTGGCTGATATGTACAATGGACCAAAAAAAAAAAGTTGAAAATATCAAAAAGAATTCGCGGTAATGCTTCGTCGTTTCTTCCCGTCTCCATGGACGCTTCGCATCCTCATCGCTTATTCATCATGTCATTAAAATCCAATTCGTTTGAACAGTTCAAAATTTGTTTAATCCAGTTCGTCATTCGTTTCACTTTCGTCCCAATAAAAATGTTCATTTTCATCGAAAAATTTGATAAACCGTCCCCATTCATTCGTCAAAAGAATAAAGATAACAATTCGAAATCCACAAACATACACTCGTCGCTCATTTAATTTCTATATAATTGATTAATTTTCAATATTACAACTTTTTTTAATTCATCCAGTTCGTCATTCATTACACTTTTGTCCCAATGAAAAAATGCAATTCCTATCGCAAAAAATGTATCAATCGTTCATTATACGTAACACACACACGCACACACATATACACACATCACCATTAACCCCCTCCCGATAAAAAGTAAAAACAAAAGTTCAAAAAACGTAAAAAAAAATTCCCATAAAGTAATTTATCAATCATTCATCACACAAATCACATATAACCCCATTCTTTCCCACAAAACAAGAAAAAGAAAAAAACATTTTAAAACACACGAAAAAAAAAAAAAAAAAAAAAAATTTAAAACAACTCAATGAAGAAATTGCACATTAAAAGTTTCAATCTCCATGGGTTTCAATCCAACGTCCGCCATACCGTTTTTCATGTGTTCCACAACTTTCGTGCCGGTCAACGACATTCTCGTGACATTAACTCTCCCGAGTTTCCAAAAATTCGTGCCCGTGCTCAAACGTTCGTTCAACTCGCAATGTTTAACACCAACGTCCGACCCAACCGCGCAGCTGTATCCCTGTCTGTGCAGAACCATCAACGCGCTGTTACCCGGAAAATTCGACAATTTCGAATCGTGATTGGTTCGCAAATTCATGAGATGCAAATCGCACGGAAAACTACGACCGATCAAACGTATTTCCGGTATCGTGGTAACCTCGTTTTCCGTACCGTCAACGACGAAAATGTTGACCGGATAATTGAGCGCGTTGCTCAGATGACTGGCGAACAACGATGGTTTGGAATAACCATCGACATTGCCGACAATGTCTTCCAGCAGTATCCAATGTTTCAGCACGGTTTTGCGATTGTCCAAAAGCCCCTCGCCCATGCCTCGCGAATCGTCGTAGAGCGTACGACGATCCAGCATGACTTCCAACCATCCGGGTTGATAACTGGCAGCTCCCTGTCCGTGATTGACCAGCAAGGTCAATCTGTGTGAATTGTCCTCGATGTAAGCCATCGTCGTTATGGGAAAATAATTGCCCTCGATGCCGATTGATTCGACCTTGGTGCGTTTTATCATCTGATGTCCGTTCAAATCGGTGAAAAATTCCGGTATCTCACCGTTCAAAACGTCCGTTTGCAGCCTCATGAACATCTCGGTCTCACGATTTTTCGGCGGTGTCTCGAAATCCACGACATTGCGCACGTACATTGCCTCGGCAAGTGCCCCATCGTGCAGATATATCGACACGTGATGACTCAACAATTTTCCATACTCCACGGTCAATCGCGCGCTCAAACGTCCGGAAACTATGTAAATTTTTTGATGAGGCGTGTAAGATTCCAACACGTCTTTGTCGGTATCCCGCAAATTCGGATCGGGCATGAACAAATAAGCACCGCTGTGAAATTGCGCCGATGGATATGCCGCGAATTGTATCGCGCATTGCATTATTTTTCCGGTAGATTTTTTCGTAACTCGTTTCAAAAATCCCGTTTGTCCGTCGAACACGAGTTTCATTCGTTGATTCTCGAGTTGTATGTCACCCACTTGCATGGGTTTTATCGGAAAAACCGTGTCCTTGCCGCAACGATTGCAATAAACCGTTGATATCGCATCGGTTGGAATTTTGTCGACTTTTTCAATGTGATAAGTCGCAATTGCCAATGGTTTCAATTCGGCAACGAACATCACGATGTAAACGTCGTGAGTTATGCTAGTTGCGTTCATTATCGGTGCTATTTGATAGGATATTGGATTTTTTTGTGGATCCAATATTCTTACTTTGTACGAAGTCACTTTCAAACGTATTATTTCCTGTCGCGATTGTGCCAATGAATTGAACAGAACGATTTTCTTCGTCTCGTGATTGTTTATCGTGATGGGAATTTTTTTCGGCAATTTTTCGTAACTGTCGCGATCGGATTCCGGTAGTACGTAAACGGCATTGGGTTTGTTGACAATGGCGATCAACGATTGAACGACGAAACTTTGCAGGGTCGTCATGTCGGTTATGGATTCGAAGAGTTTTTGCGCGTAATCCTTCATGACGAATGATTTGCTGGTGCCGGTTATCGCGTCGTGATGTTGAAACAGACCGAGATTGCGTCGAGCTTTGACGAGTTTTTCGAAATGCGTTTCGTACAATTTGATGTCGTTTCCACTCTGTTTGGCTACGTTCAGCGCGACCGTGTAGAGAATTTCGGCCGAACGAAGATTGGATTCGAGCTCGCGATCCAATATCTTCATGTAGGGTCGGGTTGTGAAGTAACCCGACCAATAGGCCGGACGACCTTCGCTGAATATGTCCGAATAAACGAAAAAATCGCCCTTCAATGTGGGAAATTTTTTCACGCGATTTTCAATCTCACGAAAATAATCTTTCGGCGTGCCGAATATTATTTCGGCGTTGTATTCGTCTTTACGGCTGTTTATGTAATCCACGAGAATTTTGTAATTCGTGTATTGTTGATCCCACTCGATCGGATGATCGTAACGAAAATCGTCGCCCAGAGGAATGAGCACGACGTTGTGGGGAAATAACGAACCGGTTCGTGAATATTGTTCTATGAGAAGATCGGCCATTTGTTTGACGTTGTTCGGTGTTATGTCGACCGCTCGAACGGAATATTCCGTGTATTCGCCGCGTATTTTGCGAAAATCAAAATTTAGACAGACGTGAGGATGTGGACCGCAAGAATGTTTGATGTTGTAAACGTCGAAGGGTTGATTGTGGGTTAGCATGTCGGACGTGCCGGTTTCGTCCCAGGGTTGGAGCCAAATGAAATCGCCGTATTGCTTCTTCGCGAACCATTGTTTCCAGGCGTAATGTATGCGTTGGATTATCGTTCCTGTGGCACCGGATTTTTTCAGCAGATAAGGTATCGTCGCACCGTGACCAAACGGATCCACAGCCCAACCGGATTCCGGTGTCACACCGAGATTCGTCTTCAGCCATTGATGTCCTGCAACCAAAAAAAAAACATCGCAATTGTGAATTTAAATTCGATTGGAAAATTTAATTAATTTTTTTTTATCGGTCGGTGGGTTTCTTTTTTTTTTTAATCGAATTTTCGAAGGGTTTTGCGAATGGGAATTTTGATTGTTGGTGAAGAGAGGAAGGATTGACGGTGGGGGAGATTTATCGTTGAGGATTCAGAGCCAATATTGCTGTCGGTATAAATTATTTATTTATTTGAAACAAATTTATATGAATTAATGGGTAAGATGGATAAAATACATTTTTTAAAATTTGCAATATACATGTTTTTTATTTGTTGAGGGGGAGAAGCTTGTGAATTCGAATTTTCGATTTTTGGGGAGCGAATTTTGTTGTTGAAAATATTTATAGTCGTTATTGATGTCGATATTACTTTTTTTATTGATTGAAAAGATGATGAAACAATTTCTATTTCGCATTGGAAGTGAATTTCAGCGTCAAATTCATCAATTCGTGCTTTATCAAGAAGATTGCATTCATAAAAAATTTGAAAAAAAAAAACGAAAAAAGAAAAAAAAACAAATCTACTACGTACACATCGTTCAAATTATCCCGAGAGTTTGTTTCAATTCCGGCACATCATCCCCCCCCCCCCCCCGCCCCTCGGGAATCCACGAAAAGCTTCATGGACTAAAGGAGGAAAGGGAAATCATTTTTTCATAAACCAAACCGTTTGAGATCAAACGTTATCAAAGCTAATGCGGGGAAGCTCGTCGGATCGTCAGTCTGATTAAACGTTTATACAGACTCCCGCGCTCCGCGCGCCCGTACCTCGCCGGTTCTGCCTCTCTCGTCACTCGGTTTTCGTTGAAACCAGCGGAGCCCGCTTACGATTCACGTTTTTCATTGCAAAAAAAAAAATAAAAAAAAATTGATAGGGGCTCTCACTGCTTGACTCACTGCTAACACAGTCCCGAAACGATTCGACGCGAAAAAAACAAATCTTCTTTAACGATCAACGATCTTTGACCGGAACGCAAAAAAAAAAAAGAATAAAAAACCTTTTATACATTTTAACCAACGCAACTCTGACGACTTTCGGATGTCAATTAATTCAACGAACAGAAAAATTGATGATGATAAATGGAGAAAAAAAAAATTTAATATACGAGTGGAAATGCCAATCACCGAACAACTTTGCACGTTGAAAAACAAATTCTCTATTTTTTTCAGTGATTTTTTTATTCTATTATTTTGGCAGCTGCCAATCAAGTTGTTTAATTTTTTTTTCTTTTAATTATTCTTTTCACATACTTACGGCGATGAAAAAAAAATTTAATCTCAGATTCACGAGAAAAAAAGAGTTTATCGTTCCGAACCTCGAAAATCCATCGAAATCAATTTTAAATATATACGTGTATTTTTTTCGAGTTGAAATTTCAGCAACTTTTCGTAGAATCAAATTTGTAAAGAACAAAAAAAAAATTCATCGTATAAATTCCACATGATTAAAAATAATCCGTCTGTCTATGAAAATTGGCTATTATCAGTACGCCTTAAATTTTTCAGGCACCCAAAGTGCCTATTCTAATTAATTAATTTGTGAGGAATTATAGTTTGGACTCATCTGGGAGGTGGAAGGGGGAGGCTGCCAAAATTCGTCCAAACTCCCTAAAAGGGCTACCCTTATCTACATACACGAGACAGGTAAAAAAAACTAGGGATTCGCACGAGTGTTGTTATCATTATTACTTTTCAATTTATTCTTTACCATTTTTTTTTATTTTTCACATTTCGCCCAGATATGAATATACATATATAGATAAATATATAAATACATGTTTATCTCGTCAAAATGTGAAAAATGAAAAAAAATTGTAAAGAATAAATGAAAAAATAATAACGATACATATATACAGTTACGTTCAACAATTTATCTCTACATCCGCGTTGTGCATCTGGACTATCGATGGTATTTGGTCGATTTCGATTGTATGCTACATGGACCTCACGGGCCAACACACGAATTCGTCCACACACACACACACACACACACACACACACACACGTCTATCGGGTTTATCAAGACCGGTCGTGAGTTCATTCGTTCCTCGGCGGGTCTGGCTTGCCTGTCAATCGATAATCAATTATCACCGGAGCGGGGATATAGCCCCGGAGTTTCCATTACCCGTTTGCCGAACGAGTCTCACTCGCCTGCGAGCTCGATATCCTCCATCTCTCTCTCTCTCACACGCACTCTCTATCTATCTATCTATATATATATATAAATATATATATATATATATCTGACTCTGTTATCTCGCATATATCTAGCCCGGCCCCACGTTTACGCCACGTACAACCGTTGAGCCTCGCGTGATGGTCGAATCTCTTCCGCACGTGTCGAAAGCGAACAGAAGCACGAGAGTGAAGTAACTGATGGCTCACTACGCTGTTACCTTCACGAGATGTGAAATGTAATCGATATACATATGTATAGAGAAATAGATACACACATATATATATATATGTGTGTGTGTGTGTGTGTGTGTGTGTATTGTTCGACAATGCAGAGAGAGATATGCATCCCGAAACTGCAGCGTACGATATAGATGGATATGTGATTTTGTACACGAACAGGAAGGAATTGCTACGAGGGTTTTTTTTTTCAGTTTCGAAAAGCAATTTTCTTGTAAAATTGAATACGCGGATGAAAAATATGAAAATTGTAAAATAAAAAAGATCGATTTAACCTAACGAACCTATAGAGACCTCGTTGAATTACATTTATTTTGAGGTTGAGAATATTCTTTGTGGAAATGTTTCATTGTTACCTATAGAGACTTTATGGTTATGGGCTTGAATTTATTGTCAGGTTGAGAATAATATTAAAGAAAATATTTGATTTAACCTAATGAACCTAGCGACATGGTTGAATTATATTTATTTTGAGGTTGAGAATAATTTCGAAGAAAATAGTCGATTGAACCTAATGAACCTAGGTACTTGGTTGAGATAAATTTATTTTTACCTACTAAGCCCAGAGCTATATAGTCGAATGAAATTTATCACGAGGTTTAGAATAATCTTGGAGAAAATAGTCGATTGAACCTATTGAACCTAAAATGACTACGTTGAATCTACGTTGAAAAAAAAAAAGAAATCGAAAAAAATAATTCCCATGCAAAGATCGATCGAACGTCCGAATGACGAATGGCTTCATCCAAGCTAATGGATTCAGATTGATTATTCCGTGACAATCGAACGAATCAATCATCGTGTATAAAAATTCATCGTAATTAGCGAATCAATTTTCAAAGCTCACGGATTCTCCGATGAAACACATTAATTCTGCAGAATCTCATTTCTCACGCGAACAAAGATACTCGCAGACATTCAAAGATAGTATTTGACTGTCTTTTTTACACGTCGGCGAAAAATTACGAAATTATTCATTCCCAACTGTTTCAACTTAAAACAATAAAACTAAAAAAAAAACCCCAACAATCAAACGAATGGAATAAACCCGCCGAGTTTTCGTATCTCAATCGGCAGATACAAATTATGAACCTTCAATATTCAATAATCGATCCTAAAATAGAAAAATAAATGAAAAGAAAACAATTTTTTTTTTTCATTGTTGATTGCAACATTTTTTAAAAACATATTTTTGCGCGAATTCAATCATCCTGCAATGAAAAAAAAACACACACACACAACGACAATACTAAAAAAGAAGAAACAAAGAAAAACGTCACGTTGAAATGTCGTTACATATAAAATAAAAAAAAACCAAAAGAGAAAAAAAAGCAAAACCATTCAACTCGTATGAAAAGTCGAAAATCCCGAGGCGGACGCGGTGTGCTTCGTGCGACCGTAGTTTTAGATTCCCATAGTGCTCACAAGCTCCGGGATCCACTTTGCTCTCGGATCATATATATATATAGTTTTCGCAAACGGCGAACAGACGGAAGCAATAGGACGAAGTAGCAACGGAAGCGGCACGACGTTGCAGTATCCACTGCTCACCCTACCACGACCTCCACACCCTTGTTAAAGCGTTCGGTCGTCTGCTCGGACTCACCCTCCGGCTTTGCACAAACTTGCCGGGAGAATTCGCGTCTTAATCCAGACTACACGATGGGGAGAGGGGGGAGGGGGGGGGCGGTCGAACCTCGTGCGCCTTGTCTCGCGCACTACCGACCCAAAGCTCACGCTGTTTCCGAAACTTCGAAGCTCCACACCGTCGAAAGTATCCATCGCTACGGGTTTTACGTTTAATCCGTCCCACCCGCGGCCTGGTTACGCCGCTCAAGTTTTCTTTGCCATGTACAACTCTACACACACACATATACTTATGTACGTTTGTATATATAGGTCATTACACGTGAAATCAGACTATCGCAACCCTGATCCTTGCCGATCGAGTTCATAATTTCTTTTTTTTTCCTTCTTTTTTTTTGGATCTCACACGACCCCAAAAATACTCGTGATTTTTTTTTTAAGAATTTTCTAATCTACCAACGAGCCTCAGAGAAAATAAAAACTACCCTCAATTAAAGACGAGTTGAGAATGGATTTGATCGATAATGTTGAATTTTTTTTGTGATCCCGGTATGTGAAAAAAAATGAAGCTTGCCAGAATGGCGAGATGGCATCTTTATTGCATCTTATTATTATTATTTTTTTGCGTATGTTTTCATTTTTCATTTTTCTTTACTATTGTCATCGTTATTATTGTTGGCATAATTATTTTTATTGTTTCATCGGAGAGAAACAGTCATGCAAGAAACGAAGAAAAAAAGTATACATTTTTTTTCAATTCACAATCGAATTTTAGCCGTAAGAATTTTGGCAAACTCAACTTACTGACTCACTTGACTCACTGAAATCATAAGAAAAATCTTTTTCTTTTGATTCATCTCCCAGTACACTTCTTATCATTGGGGGGTAGTTTTTCAATACTTTCGGGGGTTGTAGGGGGATCCGAAAATGCTGACGAAAAAAAATTACGACTGTTTTTAGGGTCAAATGAGTAGAAAAAAAAATAATAATGAACTACTTGGACAGAGCTCAGGGTTTTGACCAGCTGATTTGACATGGAATGCCCCATATATATACGGAGAGAGAGAAACAGAGATTTATATATATATACATACTTACACGTGGAATAACGTTAACTCAAAGTGCACTTGCGACTAACTATTATCCGTATCGCTAAAATGTCGGTATCTCCGAGAAACCACCCTCACCCCCCCCCCCCCCACTCCACCCCTCCACCCCCCGTTTGCTCGTCTGATCAACCGTGAAAGATTATACCCACGCACATATACATACATACAAAGATCCGGGGATGAACTTGTGTTTGCGTTATCCAAAACTTTGTGAAATTTTCCGGATAAACTTTTTCGATAAATTATTATCCCCCATAACCCCGTCGGATGTTAATCCGCATATTTGTATGTGCGTGGGTCCGGATTTCCGGTGAAAACAAAAATGAAAAGTAGAGAGTGCAATAAAAAAAATTCAATAATAAATCCCCCCTCCTGCCAAAAAAAAAACGAATCCACAAATTGACGAAAAAAAAAAAAAAAATTGCTGATAACCGTTGAAGACAAGCCGGTCGGGATTCGGATATCCTAATTTCGCGGTTAACGGACTCCCATCCATCGATCTCCCCCCCCCCCCTGCCCTCCTCCAACCCCCTCCCTCTTTCCCTCTGGCGGGGGTGCAACTCCTGAATCGCGTTCACCTAGCAGCCAGAGGCTCAGAACCGCTCAGCGAGCTATGCGCTTCGGCGCGGAAACCATCCCTCCGACTCTCTCTCTCTCCACTCGCCCCCTCCCCCACCCCTTTCGATACGTGGTTAGAGTCGACAGCTCGTAATCGGTCGCTATTTATCGGAGCGGATCTCGGGCGTCCGGAATTCACGGAGTTAATCCTGACCCCCCGACCCGGGGGCCGTTATAAAGAGCCCGTGAAACGCCGTTGCATCGGATTCGAACGTGCATTCCCTCCCTCCCTCCGCCCACCCCGGCGCACGGTCCAGAATTACACAGCCCCGCGTGTGCGGGTTGGTCGGCCCGAGACCGACTCGGTTTATTCCGTCGGTCTCGGAGTTCGAACTGTGCGGGCTGCATCTCCTTCATTCGCTTCCAAACGCATTGCTTCCCCCCTCCCTCCCCCCGCGCCCCTTCTAAACGCTCCTTCGGGAATCTCTCGATTGGACTTGCACAACCTCTCTCACGTTCGATCGATCACGCCACGAGCTATGGATTCTCGCTCGTGATCGATTTTCGGTTTTGCCGGTGATGGAGATAATTATTATTCGTGGCTAAAAAAAAAAAAAAAGTTTGTTTGTTCGTTGGTGATTATTATTTTTTATCGTTACGAATGAATATGTTTGTTCGATAATGAAGATGGACTTTTGTCAATGTTATTTAGTATCGATTTGTATTATTGATATAGGTTTATATATGTATTTTTTTTTTTTTTTGAATCATTAATATTGTAATGAATATTGTATCTATCGTAATATTGTTGATAGCTTTGTTGATATTGTTGAATGGTAATTGGAATTTAGTAGTCGAAAGGGTTTAATGGGGTTCTGTCAATTATTCTTTTTGACGATATTTAATGGGATATCACGAAACTAATATTTCCACTACTGATACTACTATTAAAAAATAAATACATTTTTGAGTCGATCGAATTATTATTTTATCTCATCGTCCAACCTTTCTTTAAACTATTTTCTATTTTTTTTTCTTATAAAATCTGCGCGTTGT
Source organism: Diplazon laetatorius (assembly GCA_963662125.1). NCBI lineage: Eukaryota > Metazoa > Arthropoda > Insecta > Hymenoptera > Ichneumonidae > Diplazon > Diplazon laetatorius. The sequence goes on from OY759158.1 coordinate 16,947,471, forward strand.
GAAATAATTCAAAAGCGAAAATTGAAATTCATCTAGCGATAATTTCATCACTATTTTTATAAATTTTGTTTTGCTGTTATACTTAATTAACCTTTCCTCCTTAATCACCGAACGAGTGGAACAAACTTCTAAAAATATCAATTATTTCAAAAGTTGCTGCTCCAAATAGAAGAAAAAATAATAATTTTCGTAAGAAATGAAAAAAAAAAAAACTAATTTCCCAACACCCACAAAACAACAAAGCAGCTCTCCTCGAATGAACAATACTCCCCGAAAGCTAGTTAATTTCCACCGAACCTCCAAAAAAACAGCATAGCGAGTCCTCAATCGTCTTGTTAATAAATCTTTCGCTTCGATCGTGTCGCCATTATTTTCGCGACGACTCGCTCCCCCCCCCCCTCCCTTTCCCTCTCCGGTCGCGTAACAAACGATCGCGAGTAGGTACATCGTTACCGAGGGTCAGAGATAAATGTCGAATAATAAAAAAATGACCAAAACAAAACAAAACGAAAAAAAAAGCAATGTTCCCGTTTGACTCTCGAGGATCGTAAAATGTCCAGTTAACGTTTGTGTCCACTGTTCGTGTATATTTATACATATATATATATCACACTAATACGTTTATTTTATTTTTTTATTTTTTTTTTTTCATTTTCTAGTTTCCGTCATGCTTCACTATCGTTACTTCCGATTCTCGAGAGTCATAGCCCCAAGGGTGGGTTCGCGGGGAGGGGGGAGGGTGGGTCGGAGGTGGCACAGGTTAACCAGAAGCGCGGGGATGCATACGGGTCTCGTGCACCGTCGATTGTAGGCGATTTATCCCTCGGCGCGGTATAAATCGCCTAACGGGCGTGGTTCGTGCGTGGCTCTCTCTGTCGCACTCCCGTCCCCGCCGGTTTTCATATACCGGGTGGTCCGCCGCGCAACCTTTGCACACCCGTTTAACTCGTAAAGTACGCATCGTATGAAAAAATGTTTCCTACAAAATTTGTACCGCTTCGAAAGTTACATCGTGTAGAGGATAAATCTTATTCATCGGTATAACCGTTTCGGAGCTATCAAGGTCAACGTCGTCATCAGCGAATGGAATGCTAGAATTTTTTTTAACATCAAATTGTGAAAGAACGTGGAATTTGAAGTGAAATCAACAGTGAACCTGTATGAACCGCAAATTTAATTGTTAATGAGTAATTTGCACTTTGTTTATAGAAAAATTTTCTTCGCCGTAATATCGAGTGTTTCTTTTAACACGAGTTACATGAAAGCTCGTACAAATTTACATGATACAACATTTTTTCCATACGCTGCTTAATTTATGTGCAAGTATATATTTTTTTGTTGTGTATTTTTGTTTATGTATTTTGTCACCCTGTAGATATTTTGGCCTACGGATTGTCCGGGGGGGGGAGGGTGAGGGCGGTCGGTTCTGGGTCCTGCGAGACGATAAATCGCGTATCGGACCGCGTTGGTCCCTACTGCCAGCATCCCTGCCTTTCTTTGTTTATTTTTTTTATATTTTTCTGTTTGTTTGTTTGTTTTTTTCGTTGCACTCTGTTACGTGAGCGGGGGCCCCCCACTGCCCCCACCCCGCCCCCGAGCGAGTATTTGTTAAAATCGAGATGGTTGACGGTAATTCTGTCCGGTCGGTCTCTGCGACTGACTGTGTTTTTGGGCTCGGTTACGCGGGGCCACGCTTCGTGTGTCCGTACTTTTTTCCGTTTTTTTTTTTTTGTTTTTTGGTTTTCGGTCTCATTCCCTCGTGACGTGCGTGAGAGTATGTTGGTAGTGCATGCGCCGTATCCGTTTGGACGTGTGCAATGGTCTCGGACCACCCCCCCCCGGCCTGCCGACCATTGTATTCGCGAATAGTCATGATTTAAAAAAAACCCTCCCATTCCCCATACCCTCTCCTTTCACACCCCTGCCCGGTGGTAAAAACGTTGAAACGATGGAAAAATAAAGAAATAAAATTTTAACGAATGATTTATATATTTTTGTATAATTTTTTTTCGCTTGTTCCGGTTACCGGCAAAAAGCAAATAAATTCACAAGTTTTCCGAACGCATGAGGGATATATATATACATGTATAACGAATTTTTCGTATTGCTGCTGTAGTTGGTAACTCACGAAGTTTGACATTTCTTTTGGTGCCCGTACTTCAGTAATTAACAAAATGTTTTTAATATTCCAGATTTTTTTTTATGATAATGAAAAGAACCTATTTTCAATGTACATCAAGTCGAAAGAAATAATTGTTTATAATCAACAGTATATCATCTACAGAGCAGATATTCAATCATGATAAAAGAAAATTCTGTGAATATTAAAGGAACTGTATCACTCAAGTGACGAGCTTCAGGGGTCCTGAGGCAGGCTTGAGAAATTATCCAGAGACTTCAAATTTTAAGAATATTGTTTTTAATTTATTTCGAACCGAATTATCGTCTGGGAGCGCAAAAATTAAAAACAGCTAGAATAAGGCCACACCTAAAATAATTGAAAACAGCTAAAATAAGGCTACAGCTAAAATAATTAAAAACAGCTGAAATAAGGCCACATCTAAATAAATTAAAAACAGCTGAAATAATTGAAAACAGCTAAAATAAGGCCGCAGCTAAAATAATCAAAACCATCTAAAATAACACCACCTCAATACACACACACACATAAACATATATACTAAACAAAAAAATGAAAGTTTTTTCAACATTTGTACCAATCGGTACGAGTTTTGAACCTCGTACCCGACCGATGTTTATTAATCCAATTAAAATACCAGCCGACTGGATGGAGTGGACTAATGAGCAGTTCGAAATAATTCGCACAACGAGAGAACCGAACTGACCCGTTATACAGAGTGTGCGTGTGTGTGTGTGTGTGTGTGCGACTAGTGAGCAACACCGCTCGACTGAATTTTCCCGACATTCGCGCTAACACGCGCCAATAGATTTTTCATCGTCCACGTAGAAAACCGAAATTGCACTTGAATGTGTGCACCTAGGCCCCCAGCTGGAGCGGCCATTGTCAACGATTAAATTCGCGCGTTAATGCACGAACGGTAGGCGGGGGGAGGGGGGGGGGGGAGGGACGTGGGGCAGTCGAATCATTTCCATCTGGTGAAAACGACCGTGCTCGACGTATTGTTTATCGGACCGTGTCAAGGACCGCTTATTGCGAATTGTCGAGACTCGGAAAATTATTTCTCTCTCTCTCTCTCTCTCTCTCTCTCTCTCTCTCTCTCTCTCTCTCTCTCTCTCTCTCTCTCTCTCTCTCTCTCTCTCTCTCTCTCTCTCTCTCTCTCTCTCTCTCTCTCTCTCTCTCTCTCTCTCTCGATCGTCCGGGAGAGTGAACCTTGTAGCTACGTTACGTAATTTGGCGTTATCGTTGCGTTCGAGATTCGGTGATTCGATGTCGCGTTTGTTCGGCTAATTAGGGAACAACAAAAGTTTGCGAACGAGCGATGAATGTTCACTGCAGAATTTGTTCCACATGTATATTAATATGTCTGTGCGTGTGCGACGAACAATGTGGGTTTGTTATAATTATTCGATTCATCGTCGATGCAAAGTTCTCGTTCATTATACGCACAGTGATGTGTCGACCTACACGTTGTGACTCTGTGTAATAAGTTATGAACTACAAGATGGCGTCGTTTGGGAATATATTGATTCCAATTAAAACGACAAGGCACATTTTTTTGTTTTTTTGGTTAACGTTTGATTGATAATTGTAGGGGTTAATAATCATTGGTGCATTTGGGTCGTTGTGTTCGATGTGAAATTATGTGAATTTATCGATGATGAATGAATGAATGTGATGAAAATAATACAGTAATACAGTAATACAATAAAAATAATGTTTTGCATGAAAAAAATTAATTATTATCATTATTTTTCACGTAATAATAGACTTAAATTTTTCATCGATGATTTTCAGTTTAATAATAATAATAATAATAATAATAATAATGCACGAAAGTTTAAGAATCTCACGAAATTCCCAATTACAAAACATCGAACAAATTGCAAAAAATTTATCTACAAAAAAGTTCGTTCTTCTTCCAGTTCATGAAGAAAAAAAAAAGTTTCCACAGCGATAGTCGGTAAACCGTTGTCACCAAGAGCACATCTCGATTATCCCGGGTATCCCCATTGCACACCACCGGTTCACGTAAAAATCATAAAACAATACCCCGGAAAGAAACAAAAAAAAAAAAAAAAAAAAAAATCAACGAGCAAAATCTTTGTCCGCAACGCGTTTTTCAGTTACACACTGTCGGTACCTACACACAGCCAAAGCATCACAGATCGCGTTGACAGTGTGCGAAGGGTAGATGAAGGAATACGTTGCCTCTAGCCGATACTACACACACACACATACACAGACACATAAATATATACACCCTGAAGAGCGGTAACCACCAAGCACAACCACTTTTGTCGAACGTCAATCGATAATCGTTTCCTTCCTCGCCCGCCCATGACGACCCCGTGTCTGCAACCCCTTACGCTTTCCACCCTCCGCCCCCCCCACCCTCGCCAACCTTTCCACGCTCGCTCCCTCTCATTCTCTCTGATCGTCTCACCTCCTCGTCCGTCCCCATCGTCCCGATAAATTATTAGACGAGAGACCGAACCGTTCAAGCCCAATTCCCCGTCGTGTCCTCGTCTCTTCCGGGCCTCTCAACAACCCCCCGACGTTTCGCGTAAATAACCTCCGACACGTTTCGATTTCCGTATCGAAAAAAATAAAATTTTTAAATAAAAAAAACAACAACAATAACAATAATAGTAACAATGATAATGAATGAAAAAAAAATCAGCGGCAATCACAACTGACACCGCGACGAAATGTTTTTACTTCCTCACTCTTTCCCTCCCCCTCCCCCACTGTTCCACCCATTTTCCCCATTCACTTCTTCACCCTCGATAACATTTAATCGACGCGTTTCAAACACACGTCACACCGAGATGACTTTCCATCAACCGTCAATTTACCAAACCCATTTCACTGATAATCAAACACTCGAACGTTTCGACGATGAATTTTCATCGTGAAAGCTCGTGTCGAAGCCCATCAAAAAAAATATATATGGTGTATTTCTAATTTTGAAAAATAAGAGCAAAAAAATTGATAGTGATGAGACTGGAGTGGTGAGCAATAATTTCATACCAACGGAGATCGAGTCGATGAGCTTTTTTGTTGGATAACAAAAAAAAAAAATTATATTCCCAGTTTTACTATCGTAAACGTAAAATCTCATTTACGAATGGACAATCGGATGTTATATGCCATTATCTCTACCTCTTGCTTTTCCACTCTCTCTCTCTCTGTCTGTTACACGCAGAAATAGGCTTTCGATCAACGAAAATCCATCAGAAATACTTTTTTCAAATAAATTACTATGATTTATCATTATTCGATAATTCATATCGTCAAATTCCTCCAGCGATTATAAATAATACAGATTAATTACTCCTCTACAGTGAATTATCATATATAATAACAGGCCCCTGATAATCTATCATCATTCAGCCAGAAAAGTATGTTAAATACATTTACATCGAATTGAATGTCCATTTCTGATCCCACGAAATGCTTTTAATAACGACTTAGTAGTGAGCTTGTTGGAAGGACAAAATTGCCATGAACAGACTGCAAGAACGACGAGCTTTGGAGGAGAGAAGAGGGTTTGGGGATGAGAGAGGGGATAGGGTGAAGAAGGAGGTTCAAATGGTGAACGATGTTGAAGCTCGGTTATGACTCAACCGTGCAGACAGCATGGCGACACACGAGAATGGACTTGACTCGGCGAGGTCGAAGACAAGGGCAAATAAACAACTTGGTACATATATATATCTATACATAATTTATATAAACACACACACACACATTAAACCGAGGTCACCCGTTGACTCTAATGCCGAGCGAACAAACCATTAAACTGCACTCAACAGGCGCAACAGTACTGATTATAACTCATTAAGCACGACATGTGTGCATTAACGAAGTTGCCGCCAGTCGAGAGACAGAGAGAGAGAGAGAGAGAGAGAGAGAGAGGGACAAAGTGACGCTCAGTCTCGCTCAGGGGAGTTGGATCGTGCTTTGGGTTTGGAGCTGAGAGGGGAGGAGGGGTCAGGCTTGAGACCATAGATAGCGAGATGAGTGTGTATGTGTGTGAGTTGGATGCTATAGCATTTCTGTGAGCTCAGCACGTAAACCCTATAGTAATTCCATAATACCTGGTCCAACCAGTGAGAGAGTGTTAGAGAGAAATCCTCAAATCGGTCGGAGGCTTATCCCCCCCCCCCGCCCCGTCCCCCTGGAGCCCTATTCTCCGTCTCTTTCGCCATCGAATCGCTTCGGCCATTGTACTTCCAACACAGCGAACATTGGGAAAGCCAAACAAGTGTCCGTACCCACTTGTCCCTCCCCATAAGAATCCAACGAAAGAAGCAAAGAAAACAAACCACGACCTTCAATTCTAAGTCACTGGATAAGAAGCGAAATTCGTTTCACAGATATTTCGTATTTGCCAGGTCGTTTAGATTCCCGGAAGCTCGAATCACCTGGACGTTGCAATGGGAACTTTGGATTCAAATGGTTTCTGGTGAATCCAGAGGCGATCCAGAAGATCCAGAAGCAATGATCCAAGTCGAGATTGATGCTGTATCAGCACTGGCTAAGGTGAAAGTGTTAAATTATGTTTATAAGATGATCCGGGTTGGAACTCGATAGCCGAGGATTCTGAATTTGCGTCTGGGAAATATCTAAAATGGCGTCAAAGCTCGCAAGCACACCGCAGCCCATCAGTTTGGGGGGAGGGGGGAGGGCTGGTGAATCAACGACGTGAGCTTGCAAACGTTTGCAATGGGGCACTGTCGCATCCACTTGGGCGCCATGGATTTTCGCGTGCAAATGGGTTTTCTTTTCTCCTTATCTACAAACACGTAGTTTCTGGCAACTGCTGGAACGTTTTGCTCCGACTGTGTGACTAGCACTAGCTTCTTACGATCCTCGCCGTTATTCCGTATTCGTTGTTATCGAAAATTTCTTATCTTCGGTATGCCAAGCTACGTTCACGCTGTCGATCTCTCTTTCTTTCTGTCTCTCTCTCTTTTATATCCTCGCCTTTATCTGGCTCCTTCTCTCTCGCTTTCTCTCACTTCGTCTGTTCTGTGCCAGCTAGACTGAAACTATAAGCTCTCATTTTGCAGACGGTTGAGCAATCTTCTTCTTCTTCTTTCACCCCTTTCCTCCCCATCCCTCGCAATTTTCTTCAACCACCCGTATCACATTTACGATCGGATTTAAATTACAATCGTACGTTATCCAACACTTGCACCAGCATTGTCTCAGGATCAGAAGAAGACTCCGTTAATCATTGAAACGATTCAATGAAAAATCCTCGCTGAACTTTGATAGAGACGCTTACAAAGCTTTCGTCCTATCCAACAATTCAATCGGTTAATCGATATTGTTCTTTGATGATCGTCCAAGTCATTCCACCAACCGTTCCATGCAATTCGGTTAGAAAACAAAACGAAAAAACAGATCGAGAAACACGAACATGAAATTTTCATCATCGCCAGACCCCTTGCTGTTCAGAAGAGCTTGGCAATGGTCCAGCAAATTTTCCCGCCTCTTCATCCTTCTCCTGCCCCGTCGCCCGGTTACACTCCCGAATTTCAACGAAGCTCGAACACAGCACGAAGCTGGGTTCCAGTCATCGTCATCAACGATCCAGAACAGTTCAACGCATCAACCTCAATTGACTCATTACAAGTTCAATTATACCATTCCCCAAACGGCAATCACCCGTCAAATTGAAATTACGCTATTGCATTAATGCACCCGACTCTCCCACCCCCTTCCCCCACCCTCTACCCCATCCCACCCTCACGTGGTGCCTCGAGTCCACGGGTCTATTTGCCAAATTACAGAAGCATTATCCGTCCCGGACTTCGAACAAGTGCTCGTCAACCGTTCGCACGTGAGGGGGAGGCTGTTGTCAATGATGTCGTCGGCCATGCATATTTCCATGGTTCACGAATATTGTTGTCGACGTGAACCCGGCCATCACTTCAGCGTTTGTGTGCGAGTGTGTAACGTTATGCATCTCGTTAAGGTGATGTGCTAGACCAGCTCGGCTGCCACGAGGGCAACAGAGACAGCCCTATCGGATTTGGCATAAGTGCGAGAGAGATATATATCAAAATTTGTAGCACATCAACATTAACCAAGGGCTCCGCGGTACGTGTTCACGTGTACGAGTGCATCCAGTTATATTCCACGTGCTTTACATATATACATGTATATATATATATATATATATATATATATATATATATATATATATATATATATATATATATGACAAATGTACGGACAATGCAGTTGTGCATCAACGCAAGCTAGTAGAGGCAGCTACACGCGTGATTTGTCAGCGACGTGTAATCAGGACGAGTACGAGTAAAGGGGTAGGGAGGGGGTGGGGGGGGGGGCGAAGGAGAGACTTCGGTCATGGTATTACATTCCAGAGTGGGCGCCGGCAGGGCTAAATTATGCTAAGCCGGAGATCGAGGAGCTGGAGCAGCGGGGTAAGAGGGGGGAGGGGGGGAGACACGAGACGAGAGGTCTGATTGTGTGGGGTTCGGGAAATTGTGCGGTGGGACCGAGGCACGCGTGTAACTGTGTAACGCAGTTGCCAAAAGGACCTCTCACACGATCCAACCCCAGGACATTGTCCCTGTGGTTACGCGAACCCCGGGAATTACGATCGAAATTGTCGGAAATCTCGTTCGTAATCCAATGCATAAGATTATTGCAACGCACCGTGTGATATTGTGATATCGGTGTACCTACCGTCGGTACGGCGGTTTTTCTTTGTACCGTGGGCGCGGTTGATTTTTCGGGGTTGGACAGCGTGACTGCTGGAAAATTTGATCAGTGGGATGGACTTTGGGGGATGGAGACCATGTTGGAATGGGATGTAGATTTTTTGGATAATATCCGGAAAGTGTGACAAAATCTGTGACCCTCGTTTTGATGTTGATTAAGTAGCTTTGGTGAGGGTTCCTATCTTTTAGATTCACGAATTTTCGGTCGAAATTGTTGCCTCTCGATTTGAGCGAAGGGAGCTCTACCTTACCGATCGGCTTGGGAACGAGCGTTATACAGGGTGTCCCACCGACTGACTCGACCGTCGCGAATATCTCGCTCATTTTCAACGATAGAAACAAATGTTTCAGACAAGAATTGTTTGTCGTCGAAAGGCGCATACCCTCACGTACACACTTGTCCTCCTCAAGGTTATGATCCTAGAGGTTTCGAGGTCATCGATAATTTTTTTCCCAAATGGGACGGGATATTTTTTCAATCACGAGATGACCTTTCGTCAAGACCTTTTTAATGACCATCGCGTGACCTTGAGCATGAGAAACTATATTCATATTTTTCTTTTGACTTAATTCTCGTTGCTAAGCCAATTCGTTAAGAATTATTGAAGGAACAAAAAAATATTCTTTTAAAATGTCACAGAAAAAAAAACAAACAAATAAACCGAATAACGCATTTGTGAAAATACGTTTCATACGTTTTGTCGCGTGGCACACCGACCGAAATATCATCATTTTCATTCGCATTTTTCGCGAGAGCCCGGTGCGCTTGTAGGATGTTTTCGGGGTGTTAGTTTTAATCGTTATTCACGGTAGAGCGCGAGTACCCGGGTGCAAGTCTCTCATCGTCGAGCACAGGCGCGGCCCATGGGAAGACGCGGCCGGAGGGGGAGAGGGGGGAGGGGGGCAGATAGAGGCAGTCGGTCCGGAGAGAGAAACTCGAACTCGAAAGCACGAAAACTCTCGGTACTTAATTAAATCTGCTCGAGGAAGTAAATAAATAAGCGAAGGTAGGTTATGCAATGCTCGGCGGGTGAAGGGGGGAGGGGGAGGGGGTGTGGGAACGTTGGGGACGCGGGGTTGTGCGAAGTGCCTGCAACCGGCAGCCGGAGATTCTAGCGGTGTTGAGCATCGAGCTTTTATTTATACATATTTATATATATATATATAGAGAGAAAGAGAGAGAGGTTTTCAAAGAATACGTTAAAGCTTTGTCTCTACTTCTCGCGTTCTTTCTCGCTTTTTTTTTTGTCTCTTATTGTTTTTCCACATTTTTCGTCTCTCTCTATTTTTTTTTGTTTTCTCGTTTTCTTGGCTCCCAAATACTCACAGGGGTAGAATGAAGAAAATACGCGAGGAGATTCGGAGGGGGTTGAGTCGTCTGCAAAGGATCCGATGGACCTTTTGTAAAATGTCGGAAATTGTGTTTGAAAAATGCAGATCCTTATTTTCGCGCTTGTTGGCTCGTTCTTATCATTATTTCATTCGGCCCTCAACCTCATCTCGCGTTGTTTTTCGGGCAGAGTAGCGCCGAGGGGTGAGAGGAAATTTGCTCGGTTGGGAAATCTTGGAAGAATGTGATTTTTTTTCATTCCCCGTTCGTTTAGTTTTTTATTTTCTCGAGAATCCGGAGAAACAATTGTTTCGGTCTTATCTTATCGCGAACGAAGCAATTTACATTGATTACCCCTTCCCCCTTCCCAATTAAATCCAAGTCGTTTGGAACATACAAAAACATATATCAGCACATTAAATTCAATCCTGCAAGACATGAAAAAATAAAAACGTGAATGAAATAAAATGAAAATCAAATGAATTGGATTCGGAAAATATTTCGAAAAATTGAAAATTAAGGAAAGAAAAATTCGATAAAATTAAAATCCACGTGACTCTAACATTTGGAGCGACGCTTAACGTCCCTCGCAACAGACGTCATATCCATTTTTCCACGTCTACAATCACGGAAATGCAAACTTGCAAATCGCGATGACAAAAAAAAAATAAATAAAAGTCCCGACCCTCTCGAGACAAGTTCGCGAGAGTGAAAACCCGTGGAAAACGGTCGCGACATTTCGTCGCCAAATTTTCACGGTCGTTCACACATCGAGAGCTCTCTCTCTCTCTCTCTCTCTCTCTCTCTCTCTCTCTCTCTCTCTCGAGAGAGAGAGAGAGAGAGAGAGAGAGAGAGAGAGAGAGAGGTAGAATTAGAGAGAAAGAGATAACGAGAGAGAGAGAGAGAGATAGAGAGAGGCAGGAACAGAAAAAGAGAGAGAGAGCGTTACCGCCAAACTCGTTCTCGCCAAGAGACTCGAGCACGAACATTTTCACGAACTAGTAGGTAACGCCGCGAGTTTTAAGACGCTGTGGCCAGACCAAGGCGTGCACGAGGGGAGAAGGGAGGTCAGAGTCAGAGAGAGAGAGAGAGAGAGAGAGAGAGGGGAGGGGGGGGGGTAAGAAAAGAGAGAAAACCGGGGCTTGCAGTAGATGTGGATTCCAGCCGTTGGTATAGCTCGTATTTGACTTTGGAAAACAAGCCCGGTGAAATTTCTACGTGAAACGCGTATTACCGGGACGGGCGACTATTCCGATGCAAATGAGAAGTCGGTAAGGGATGTGAGAGCGTTGGCTTGGGAGAAGGTGGGCGGGGGTGGTCTCGCACCGACGAAGACTTTCATCGCCCAGACACGTCTCTATCTCCCTCTCTTTCTACATCGGTCTCTCCCTCTCTCTCTCTCTTTCTCTCTCTCTCTTCATGGCTTCTTCTCATTAGCCCCACGTTGCATTCTGTATGAGCGACTGCAATCCCGAAGAAGCCAGACGAATAACCAGCTCCGTTCATGCCTCTGAATTGCAGAAACCTAACGTCTCGATATACGTCTTTTTTTTAAATACTTCTTTTTCTTCTCGCTTTCTCACAGTGAAAGCTGCATGTGCGCGGGTCCACAACAATTTATCATCAAGATTTTCATGTCAACGTGTTCAAAGTGTGACATAACAAGCTGCAAATCGAGTCTCACAATTAACGTCCTTCGAATAATAGATGATGCAAACAATTTTCCTCTATGAGAAGGTAGAAAAAAAATTTATACGACTTTTATTTTCGTAATTTCTCGTTGTGCATCGTAAAATCTGTCAAATGGTGAAAATGATTTTTATTATTTTTTTCACACGTATCCGGCGAGACCGGTGAAAATTAAAAAAAAACCCAAAAAATGTTCAACATACACTGTAAAGATTCTTTACAAGTGTGTTCAACACACTTGTAAAGAAATTACCAATCGTAGATTTTCGCGTGACGATTTCGTGAAAAAAAAACAAAAGCAACTTGACGGTTCAAGATTTGTGGTCATCGACACTTCCCCATGTTGAACATGTTCAAAATCCGATAAAAATAAGCTTTAGGTCGAAACTTGCAATTTACTTAATCAAAATCGTAGATATTGCGCTCTCGCTATGAACAAGTGAAAAAATTCAGGCAAATGCTTTCTCGTGAATTAAATTTTTGCACCATCTGCGATTTGAACGAAACAAATTGCAAAGTTTCGTATTGCAGCCTTTTTTTTTTTATTTTTTTTTTTTTACAATTCAACTTAGAAACAAATCAGTGGTCTTACGCATGCGCATGCGCGCACGCAACGTTCGAATGAACAACAAACTCATTACTCACACCTCCACGAACACACAAACACACACACACACGACTATTCCTTGAAATAGCACAAGCGTCATATATATATATATATATATATATATATATATATATATATATACACACATATAGCCACGCATGCGCAGTCAGTTGGCACAAACGAGCACAGAGTAGAATAATCCAAAGTCTCTCTGATTACATTATAATTGCAGATGGACGCGAACGCGGAGAGGAGAGGGGGAGGGAGGGGCTACGAAGCAGGGTGGAGAAGGTTGAGAAGGGGCGAAGGGGGGAGGAGAATGCGAGATCGAGCTTGCAGTCTGTCTCACACGGAATAGTTCATGACGCGTGCGAGTGAGAGTCGAGCTTTCGATATGAAGCTACCAACATCCAGCCCCTAATCTCCATACAATATTGGCAACGTGGTTGATACAGCCCCCTCCCCTCCCCTCCCTCCACCGACTGTCACTCGGCCTCGGCTCTTTCTCTCGAAATCTATGCCGACGGCGCCATCTACACAATCGTGAGAAACAACGTAACGAAGGAAAAAAAGTGAACATCGCGACTGAGGAATTCGGAAGAACAAAAAATAATTTTTCGTATTATCGAACGTGGACTTTGTCAATAGTGAATTTTTTTTCTTGTTCGTCGCCATCGCTAATCAATTATTCTTCGATGTGTTATACACGAAAGCACAGCTTTCGAAGGACGACCATTATTCGAATGAATGAATAAATGAATTAATAATTCAAGCAGAACGGAAATTATGTGAAAGACTATGATAAATTGATAAGTCAATAAAAAAATGAAATATAACGAATATTTTGTGGAAATTATAACGAATTAGTGGACAGATTTAAAAATAAGTGATGACGGAAACAAGAATTGCGTTTGAAGATGAATAAATGAATAATTGAAGATGAAAAATTAATTGTGTGACAATTGAATGATCGATAAATAACGCGAGACTCGACCAAAGGGCCTGATAGCAGAAATGAACAAATAAATAACGAAAAAAAAAAACACATCAGAATTTCATTATCTTCAGAGAAATAAATTTGAGACCGTGAAACTTACCCTCGATGAGTTGATCGAGCATGGCGTAAATGTGGGAACTCGCCTCGTCCGTCATTACCCAACCGCCCGTCGTCATTTCCAAACGGCCCTCTTTCACCAGTTTCTTCACCACCATCTTCTTCGTCGGATGAGCGCTAGAAAAAAAAAACAACAACAACAACAACAATTAAAAATCTCTTATCAATGCACTCTTTCGCTTCGAAAAATGTTAATTCTTTCGTAAAAAATAATAATAATAAATAAAAATAAATATATAAATAAATAAATAAATAAATTAAACAGACAAGTGACCAGAGCATCGCAGATGGAACACACCCAAAGCCAAACATGTGAATCGTTGAACGAGTCTCATATCGCTCGCATTGACATTGAAAAAAAAATCGTAAATACAAAAATACAAAAACACAAAATGTGCAAAAAAAAAAGAAAAACCAAACACATGAGTGCCTGGAGCATCCAGATAAAACACAAGGAAAGCCGAGCATGTGAATCGTTGAACGAGTCCGCATATCGCCCGCATTGTGCTTATTTTTTTTTTCCCCGAAAAAAAATGAAGCTTTTTGTTTTTTTTTCACCTCACGCAAAGCGCCATTGTTTCGTTTCCTCGCGGTCGTAGGAGTATATACCGCACTTTCGAGCTTCAATACAGTTCGTACCCGTCGACATTTCCACCCTCGCTTGACTCTCTCTCACTCTCTCTCTTTCTCACTCTCTCTCTTTCACTCTCACTTCACTACCCATTCGAACCCCCTTCCCTCCACGAACCCCACAACCCTGATAACTCACTCCCCGATCCGAGACAAGACCCGCGAGCGAGCGAGCGAGGGTGTATGGGTTTTCGTCACCGGCGACATCGCAGACGTTCGTTTGAACGGCCAAGAGCCCCATAAATGGAACGTACGAAGAACCCGCGAGACCCAGCAGCCGCCATCGCTTCCTTCCTCTATCCTCGCCACCGTAGAAACTGTACAACCCCCTCCCCTCTCCCCCCACCCTTCGCCGGTCGGGGTTCTCGTATTCCTCGCCCGAAGAGCTGGCCTTAATGGCCCGTTTTACGACGGTCCCTTCCGCGATACGTCCTACGTCGAAGGGGCGAACACGATCGTTCAACCGTCCCCCTTATTTCACTCATCCTCACACCCCGCAACTTTCTCCCTCGCTCTTGCCCCTCTCAACTCTTTTCGTTTTTTTCCTCTTTTTTATTTTTGCTCTTTCTTTTTCCGTTTCTTTTCGTTTTTTTTTTTTTTTTTTTTTTTTGTCTTTTTTTATCATCGTCATTCTCCTTATTCTCCTTTTCACTCGGATGCCCACCCCGTAGTAGCCCTGCTGCCGGCCTCGGGGGATGGAAACAAGCTGCGCGACAAAACTCTCGTGGCCATCGTGAGTTTTTCGCCGACAACTTTCGCGAAACGAGAATATAGTTTTCTTTTTGTTTTTTTGGTTTTTGTTCTTCGTTTGTTTTTTTTTTGTCATGATAACATTTTTCAATGTGCTCGGGAAAGTGTTCGCGATGTCTCTTTGTGGCACGTAAAATTTTATTTTATTTTATTTATTTTATTTATTTTATTTATTTTATTTATTTTATTTATTTTATTTATTTTATTTATTTTATTTATTTTATTTATTTTATTTATTTTATTTATTTTATTTATTTTATTTATTTTATTTATTTTATTTATTTTATTTATTTTATTTATTTTATTTACGACATTGATTGATGAATTTATTCGTTAATTCATTGTCTCTCATTTTCCAATTTTCTTACCTCTCCCACCATAGCGACAAAAACGAAACTTCGCTCCATATGAACGTCATGTTTGGCCACTGCTGCAGTTTGGTAACCATGTTGTTCAGTATACCCCTGGTTGAGCTGTGAAAGTACTGCTCGAACGTCTTGAGCCATCCGGGATCCGTGTGACTGTGTGGCACGAGTATCACCTGCAATCACGAATCATAATAACAATCAATTATCGTCAATTATCAAACAACACGAGCGTTTTTATTTTTCATTTTTTTTTCAAATTATGATGATTATCATTATTATTTTTACAAATCTTACTCTCGATGGGAAAAAAATTAACTTTTGAAAAAATCAGTTCGCCCAAGCAAAGAAATATGAATAATTACAAGATTATAAAGAAAAAAGGGTGTAAAGTAGAACCTTGCACATTGCTTCCTCATAGTTTTGTACCGTTTTTAAATTATTGAGATGTAAAGTAGAACCTTGCTTATGGCTTCCTTATCTTCTTACACATTTGCCAAAGCTTCCTCTATAAGGAACCATGTGTCGATCAATTTTGGCTTCCTCATAGAGGAAGCTTTGGCAAATGTGTAAGAAGATAAGGAAGCCATAAGCAAGGTTCTACTTTACATCTCAATAATTTAAAAACGGTACAAAACTATGAGGAAGCAACGTGCAAGGTTCTACTTTGCACCCTTGTTCACTTTCGTGACGTTGAGGGCTCCTTGTGAGTGTGATGTGAGTCGAAATCAATATACATGGGGCAATTTATATGAAATTTGAAAAATTATAATTCGCATAAAATCTGAACTCCTTGTTAGATTTTATCCAAATTCAATAGGAATTCCCTCTGGATGATAGTGCAACTTCGTACTAAATTTCAGCCGGATATCTAGAAAATTATGGAAGCTAGAGCACTTACATTGAATTTTGGAAAAATTTCAAAACGCCATACAATCTGAACGTCTTGTTGGATTTTGTCCAAATTCAATACGAAACCTCTTTTAATGGCAGTGCAACTTCGTACTAAATTCCAGCCAGATATCTCAAAAATTATGGAAGCTGGAGCAGTTACATTGATTTTTGGAAAAATTTCAAAACGCCATAAAATATGAATGGCTTGATGGATTTCGCCCAAATTCAATCGGGTTTCTCTTGGGATAATTGCGCAACTTCGTACCAAATTTAAGTCCGATATCTCAAAAATTGCTCCAGTTAGAGTGTAAAGATCGTTTTTTTCACATTAAAAAATGCTTTAAAAGTAAAGCAATGCGTGGATTTTTTCCAAATTCGGTATCGAGCATCTCCCTGTACTCGTACAACATTATACTGAATTTAAGCTCGATATCTCTAAAATTGTGGGAGCTAGAGACCAAAAATAATTTTTTCAATTTTGAAAGAATGCTGTGAAAACAAAATAAGTTGATAGATTTTTCCAAAAATTAAATTGTGCTATGCGCCGTGAACCCTTCACATGTGTGACAAATTTCAGCTTGATATCTCGAGCCGTTCTCAAGTTGTGAGCGGTTAACCATTACTACACACATACACACACACACACACACACACACACACACACACACACACATACATCCGGACATTTTTTCTAAATGTGTTTTTTGGGTGTTTTGAGACATACTGAACACGTTTTCATGAACATCTCGAAAAAAAAAAATTTCACGAAAACAAAGCTTCCTCTATGAGGAAGCAAAAAAATGATGTAAATGATTTGTCGAGGTAACCTCCTAATATTCAATAAACAAAACCCAACTCGTTTGTTACTTAAACGAATCAGTGTTTCGAGTTACATCGAATTTTTATTGCGTTAACGAATCATCCAAACGTTGCCTCAGCAATTTTCGTTCGTTCTATAACCGCAATTTAATTTTTTTCCACGCTAGCAAATAAAAAAAAAAATCTTTGTTTTAACAAAATCCCATTTGCTTTCAGAACACATCAATCAACGAATTACTTTTTCATTACTCCAAATAAAAAAGTTTTTCACGTCACTGTACAAGCTCACCCGAAAATATTTAGCTGCGGTAACTCGATAACGAATTATCGTTAAGTAAAAAATTTCCGTACGTGACAGAACGGTGAACGATTCGACCGGGGTTCACGACTTTTCGATATAGACTCGGCTTTATCGAAGTCAACAGGCCAAAAGCCTCATTTGTTTGTAAATTCATCGTGCAGACACTTGGACAGACTTGGAAAGGCTTAGGCATGATAACCAAGCGCAGAAAGGGGGGGGGATGGCGCGGGAGGGGAAGGTTGTTCCTGTGCACCGTTAATTACGGCAAAAGGGGCGAAGCGGAACCGTGGAGAACGAGTCGTTTCCCTAATAAGCCGAGGCAAAGTTGTCGACACACGAACGGGTTGCAATGGCGACGACGACGACGACGACGACGACAACGACAACGAGGCAGACGATCTTCCAACGGCTTATTGCTATGCATGAGACACAGGCTTCTCGGCCGTGGCAACCCTTTAATACAGACCCCTTTCCTTCCAACCCCTTCCGCCCCCCTCCCCCCGCTCCCACCACTCTTCCTCTGACCCCCTGGCTTCGTCGTGTACGAACGGGGGTGGCAATCTCTCAGTACCGAGACCGTTGTAGAGACTCGACGAATGCGGACCGTCCAAACGTCGGAGCTTTCCTTTTTTTTTCTCTCTCTCTCTCTTTCTTTTTTTTGTTTTTATTCGTTACTTAATTACTTAATTTGTATGATTTATTTTATGATGATGTCTCTGTGAGAGCACTATCCGTTATTTTATTTTATTTTATTTTATTTTATTTTATTTTATTTTATTTTATTTTATTTTATTTTATTTTATTTCATTTTATTTCATTACATTCGTTTACGTTATTTTCAACAAAATTCATTCAGTTTATTTAGTTTCATTTAGTTTTACGTTATGATTTGCTTATACATATATTTTGTGTATATAAACTATGATAATGCCCATAGTTTTTACTTATGTTTTTTCGAATCTTATTGCCTCGTGTTGTTTCGAAAACCTACAAGATTCGGCTCCCACTTGTCTCGACTGTTGAAATCGATACAATTTTTTTTGGCCCGTGTTATTCTTCATAGTCGTATTATAAATGATAATGAAAAATTCTTCGGCCTCTGAGTCTTCATTAGCGAATGGAAATCAATTAATCTACGGGGATTTGACTCAGATTCAACGCGAGTAACGAGCTTCGAACCTCGAACAATGCGGTCGGGAGTGCGGAAATTGCGATATCCGCGAACAAAAGAGTTGAATCGAAAAAAAAAGGAAACGAAAAAAAATTCTAGGACGTACGGAAACGAAGTCGAGTTCGATTAATGTACAATATATATATATATATATATATATATATATATATATATATCGCCAGCAGTGGCCGTATTGAAAGGTAACCGCGATAATTCGACCGTGGCTAAACGATTTCACCGTTCACCTAGGAACATAATTTTCATTCTCCCTGTCTTATCGATGGAAAACCGTTAGCAAAAGAAGAAGAATAAAAAGAAGAAGCGACAGAAGATAAAGTGGTTAAAAAAAAGAAAAGGCCTGCGGGAGAACGAATTTTCCGGTCTCGCATCGATAATTTCAACCGAGTTATGGCTAATAATTTTTCGAATTTTTTATACATAAAAAAAATATATATATATATATATCTCAGCCCTAGACGAATTTTCTTGAAATATAAATCCGTAAAATAAACAAATAATACATCGAAAAATTAAAAAAAAAGCGAAACAGAGCCAAACCATGAGAATTTTTATAATATTATATTTCACCCCTCCAACTCAATTTAATATGACCCATTTTTTCTTCCATTCCATTATTTCATTTACCATAACTTTTTCGTGATCCAATTTCCAGGAAAAATTCGTTACTTTTCAATAAGAAAAAACATTCCCCAACCCTACCACTTCCACTTGCAGACTTCTCAGATACGAAAAGACGTACTTTTTCGCCCAATCTCCCTGACCCACCCCTGCCTCCATCTCGACCGCATTTCCACCCACCTCATCGTACATCCCAAAGACGTATGTGGTTGGAAAAAACAAAAAAAAAAACGAGCGAAGGGGCTTTACTCCGGCCGGGTAAAAATTCATTCGCCATTTTGTCTCGTTCGTTTCGTCTCGACGACGCTCCAGCAAAATCACATAGAGTCCAAAGACCGCATAAACATGCCAATATTCTTCGCAATCTTTGCTAACAAGGTAAAACCGCCGACATCGTTTTCGTCGTCGTCGTCGTCGTCGTCGTCGTCGACCTTTAGCTTATCCTCGACGAAAACCCGACGACTATATAGATATATATATATATATATATTTACCTACCCGGAAAGAAGACGTAATATTACCGCGAAAAGTTACTCCGCCCGGCAAATCTCATTAGTAGTCAAGGGCTGCCCCCTCCCCAACCCTCCCACCCCGCCCACCCTCTTCCGCAATATATCCCTCCTTCGCCAAAGTGGCGGTCCCGAAGTACCGATCCACTTTGCGACCAATAACCATCACAAAATCGGCAAAGTCAAATGAAAGAGAAAAAAAAAACAAAAAATTCTTTTTTTTTAATAATTTTTTTTCTTCGATGAAACAAAAAGTTTGAATTTTCATTCGCTTCATCGTACTCTTCTCATGCATCATGGCCCTTCAACAATGCATAATTTCATCTGATTCATGTCAAATAAAAAATCCATCCGACATTTACATATTTTCGAAAAAAAAAAAATTAATTTAAAGAAACTGGATGAACAAATAAATAAATAAAATGATAAATTAGTTTTTTTTTCTTGCAGAAATGTGGAGTATGCACGTGTGTGTGTTTCTGTGTTTTATATGCACATGTCGTACAAGGTATTAAGAGGTATGCAGATTTAATTAGCCCCCACCCCCTCCCTCCCGCCCTCCAGGACACGAGGGAGGGAAAGACTGGGGGGACGGGGAAGAGGAGGCAGGGGATGGTGGAAAAGTCGGCAATGGGTTTCGGACACAAACGTACGTGCGGGACTTTGTGAATTACGTAAACGCACGGTCGCGTTCGTTCGTCTACGAATGTGCCATTACGGTGGCGCAGTGCCGGTAGCCCGGTACCATTGTATCCGGATGTTTTGGGAACTCTGTACCACATCCAGCCTGACGATTCCATTGTGTTTTATCCGTGCTATAACGATGTATATATATATATTTATATATATAATACGTACGTACGAGCGATACCGACCACGAGTGAGTGAGCTTAGTTTTTTTTTTCGAACTCTATGTTTTCCTCACTCACTCACTCACTATCATTCTCTTGGACTCGCTCTCTCTCTCTCTCTCTTTTTCTCTATACGCACATCTGGTATATTATCAATGCATGGAATAAAGACAGCATGGAATAAAGACAACAAAAAAACAATGAAAAATAGTAATGACAATACTTTCTGTATTTTTCGTTCCAACTTCGAAAAAAAATATATATATGTTTCCACATATTATTTTTACGAAAATGCTTCCACATACATTTTTTCCACCGACGAAAATGGTTACATCATTTTTTTTACCCCTCAGTATATAAAACATTTCTGTATTTTTTTCGACACATAAAAAGATTTTTTTTTTTCTGTTTTTTACTTCACCTCTGAAAAATATTTCCATATTTCTTTTCGATCACCAAAAATATTTCTACCTTTTTTTACCACTCACAAATACATAATGTTTATTCTTTTTATTTTCAAACACAAAAATTATTATTTTTTTAATTTTTTTCGATTCTACGGTCGATATTTGCATATTGAATTTTTGAATGATCAAACTATTCTTCAATCTGATAAGCCGATGGAAAAGTATCACCCGAAACTATCGGTTCGAACGATGAAGAGTAACAATTTTCATCGTCCCTCAGAAATCGAAAAAAAAACAAATAAATAAAAAAAACAAAGATCTGAAGAAACGAAAAAACAAAAAGAAAAACAGAATAACGAGATCCGAGTAAAACAGAAAGAAAGAAAAAAAAAATGTTGGTGGTAAACGCCGGGAGTTGGCGTTGGCGAGGGGGATTACGAACGGCTCTCGGGGATCGAGGAATTTGATTTAGATCAGCCTTTCGAAGCTTCGTCCAACGGATTTACCGGTTACACACCACCCGCTGTTTCGTGTCCCTCGGGAGGAGGGATGGGCCATGACACCGCAGTATCGAAGGGTCGAAACTCAGAAATATAGAAAATCGAGAAACACAAGACGTACCTTAAAAAAAAAACAAACAAACAAAAAAAAACGCGAAAAACCATTGGACCTCGGTTCAATGGTTTTGCTCTTTTTTTATCTTCTCAAGAGACGAACGAGAACGGGTGATGACAAGAGAGAGCAAACGAGAGAGAAAGAGAAAGAGAGCGATTGTAAAAGAGACCAAGAGAGAGAGAGACAGTAAAACGTAACGAAAAAAAAGAATTAAATAAAAAAAAATACGACAAGCGAAACGAAATGAAGACACGCTCCGAATATCCGCTGACTCATCACGCGAAAGGTGAGACTCGCTGCGCGGGTTGAGGGATCCGACGGGGGAGTGAGGGGGACGAATGGAGTACGTGGGGAAAATTGTCCGTAGGTACTTTTGGCCTCTCGGACTCGCACCGCCGCGCGACATTTGCGGTCGGGTCACCAAGCTCCAACGACCTTCGGATTTTTTTCGGATTACAGCGGGGAAAAAAAAAAAAAATAAATTTCATCCCCTGCTCACCTTTTCTCTCTCTCTCGACCATTTCGCACCTTTTTCCGTCTCTCTCCCTCTCTCTCTCTCTCTCTTCGTATTCTCAAACCCAAGTCTCCGAGTATTAAAGAACGAAATGGCGGAAAAATCCCAAACGACTTCAACTACCCCCATCCCCTCATCCACCCTCGCGCGAACGAATTAACCCCCATCGAAACAACACTCGTCCATCGCCAAATAAATTACAAAACATTTCCCGGCCAAATTATCGTGACCCATAAAAAAAACGAAACAAAACAATACCAAAAAGATAACGAAAAAAAAACAAATTCGACGGAATAAAAAATTATACAACGTCGCGAAATTTTATATTTTTTAATATTTGTTTTTTTACGGTCGAGGGTGATGAATCTGCATTTGGTAAATCCGAGGTTCGAATCGAAATTGTCGGATAGTCGTTGGTAACGTCGTGTCGTTACAGTCTTGGATTGCGGGAGGTGGGGGAGGGAGGGTGAAGAGCGAGGGGAAGCGCGGAGGTGAAGGGAGAGGGGGGGGGGTGTGCACGTTGAGACAGACACGATGGGTAAGAAGGAGGAAGAAGCTCTTGCCACGATTCACGATGGCTTCGCCAGTTCGCCTCAGCACTAACTCACGAGCTTTTTAGAGGTTGGGGCGGGCGAGCGAGAAAGAGAGAGAGAGGGAGAGGGAGAGAGAGAGAGAGAGAGAGAGAGAGAGAGAGAGAGAGAGAGAAAGAGAGAGAGAACGAGCTTTCGACCCCTTCGGGGTAACCCTCGTAAATTCTCCACAGCCGCGCGGCTGCTGCGCCCAACGCGTTGCAGTTGTAACGTCGAGCTTGCGATGGCTCGTGCTGCATGTGCAGTGGATAAGGTTAGTGGTAGTCAGACTGCGAACGCAAGAGGAATGACGCGGAGAAAGAGAGAAACTATGAGAAAGAGATGGTGAGAACGTATAGAAATAGAGAGAGAGAGAGGGGGGGGAGGGAGAGAGAGAGAGAGAGGGAGATGGAACGTGAAAGTGCACCAGGACTGCTGCACACCCACCCGGGAATTACGAGGCGAACCGTCGTTTGTGAAACGAGGTTTCCTCGACTTTGCTCTCGCTCTCTCTCTCTCTCTCTCTCTCTGTCCTTTCCTCTCCGCTCCTCTACTATGCTTCACTCTACTCTCTCTCCACCTCTCCATTCTTGCCACCCAAGCCCCTCGCCTTTTCCACGTCCACGACGACCTCACTGTGTCACGTAGGTGATTTACCACGAATATTCAAGATCTCTCGGACGATTTCGCTAACCAGATTGATCCTATACCTGTCACCCTGAGCTGTGTGTATTCTCGTGTGGGGGAGGCTCGTGAACGAGAAAATAAGGGGCGGGAGGGTCAGGGGGGGTCGAAATTGATGATTCTGCGGAGTTTATAAATTCTCCGGGCAATCCGCTGGGACGTTGTGGGAGAGAGAGAGAGAGAGAGAGAGGGAGAGAGAAAGAAAGATGTTAGATTAGATTGTCCATTAGTGTTCTACTTGCATAAAAATTCCAATGCGACCCAAGATAATGCAAAAAAAAAAAATAATACAAATAAGAATGGAAAATGAAAAGTGTAATGAAAAAAAAAATGATTTTTTGGAAAATTGGAAAAGCATTTCTATAATTTAAAAAACAAATTGTAAAAAAAATAAGATATAATTATGAAGCAATGAGTGAGAGAAATAAATCCGAATAGCGTATATGGACAGACAGTCAGACAGACTGCATCACACCAGAAGCTTTCCACAAAATTACTCTCCCCCAAAAATAACTATAGCAGTGCTATGAAAAAAATGAAATAACAATAAACAAAAATTTCAACATCGCTCACGAACTATTCCCCATTCCCTAAAGAAAAGTCAAACAAGATTTTTTTAAAATAATAATAATAATAATGATAATAATAATCACAATTGTTTTTTTCAATATCAAGTACCGAAGAACGAAGCAATAATTATTCTTGATTTAAATTTACATCCAAATCCGAGCTTCCCGAAGGAATTCCGACTTACACCAAAGATTAAAAAAAAAAAAAAAGAAATTGTTTTTAAATTCTTTCGTGACTGTCTTGGGCTTTCGTGGGATGAGCAGGGTGAGGGAGGGGCAAGGGAGGGTGGGTAACCGTGAGGAAAGAAGCGAATAACAGAGTAACCGAAAGATACGTACAATTATTTTTCACGAAAATGTGAAAAACACGAGGATTTTACGGACAGGTTGAAAATCTAAGTGGAGTAGAGTTGCCAAGTGTCAGACACGCTCGCGAGAGCATTTCACGATGCTTCTCGAGGCGCGCTATTATTCCTTCCGACGAAACTTTCGTACAAGCGCAACAGACAATCCCCCCCCCCCCCCCCCGCGGCCCCGACGGTCCGGGTGAGAAGGGAGATACGGAGATGAGCAGAGCCAGGAGGGGGGGGGGGCGGGGTGAGCGTTGATTAATTCCGCGAGCGGACTGCGCGAGAAAACTCGGTCCGCAATTACGCAGACCCGCTAAGTAACAAACACCCGAGCACGGGGTGAAGCCGTCTGGATGAAAAACGATTCGTTTACCCATCGTTTTACTCGACAACTCGTTTCCGATTCCATTTCAACTTTGATAAAACACTGACGCAAACATATTCACGGCGAAACTACGTTTTCTATTATTTTTTTTCTTCTCATTATTACTATTATCACGATTATTATTATTATTATTATTGTTTGAAATTATCAACTCTCTGCATTATTCAAAAAGCGCATCTTCAAACGGACTCGCGCTAACCAAGTTGACTCTGTCTCGTGCATTTCTCGATAACCTTTCGACCTAATTGTGAGACCGCTTTTGAGATCCATTCATTTTGTCGAATTTTGCAAGCGAAGAATATTGCGAAGAATTATTATTTTTCAACCATCACCTTTTTTTGACGAGCTAAAATAATTTTTGGAAAACGAAAAAAAAAAATCGTATTCAAAATTTCATCACGTTGATCAAATGGGTATCGAATAATTATGATATTTTTTCGAATCTTCGTGGTAATGAATAATTAATATTCAATTATCAGAGACACCGATTTCACATCACTCATATTAAATATTGCAAGCGAAGAATAATTTTTCGAATTGTTTTTGTTAACGGTTCATTTTTTCGACGAGCTGAAAAAAATGTGTGATAAATACAAATTTTCTTGATTAAAATAAATCTCTATCGCCTTAACAAATATTCAACAACAATAATATCTGTCTAATCTAATTTATCTTCAGAACATTTAATAATAATACTGAATGATAATATTGTAATCATATGTATTCATATGACAACCAAATCGTTTTGAGAAATGTCCAGCTATCTTGTAAAAAAAGGATCTAACCATGTCGATAACTAAAAAAAAAAAAAAAAAAAAAAAAAGGCTAATGATATTTTCCAACTGTCAAAATCATTTGTACGATACATTCATGCAACCAAATCCCTCTCAAGCCCATTAAAAACTTTTCGACATCTCAAAATGAAGATTAAAAAAAAGAAGAATAGAAAAATAGAAGAAAAAAAAGCTTTCATCCCATTTTCGTCACCCAAGTCTGACCAAATCTCGTTTATACTACTGCGAGGCATCATTACACTCGCCAACTATTATTATTATTATTTTTCCATGTCTCGACGGATCCATGACCAGCTTGCTCCGTTCTCCAATTCAAAAAAGGATCATAACAATAGACAGTACGAATTATCTCGGTCGGTAACGATCGGTAACCATCCATGTTCCCCCATTATTTCTATCCCTCAATGGGATATACTTGTTATTTCGCTTCTGGCTCACCAACTGTCTCAATTTCTTCTCCTTTCGCCCAGGAATTTCCTATTACTCACGTTTCACTCAGTTATCCTCAGTTCACTGTTTCCCAACGCTACCCCTGCCCCTCCCTTCCCCTTCCCACGCCGCCGTTCCCCACCCCCAACCGCCACACGTTAACCAGAATGTCCCGACAAAGACTGACTTTATCGCGTGGCGTTCAAACTTTACGAGTCTGCGGTCTCTCGGCACACACACACCCTTTCGTGCTATAACGACGTTTCCCATTACCCGGTGTCGGTGATTTCCGGTTTTCCAAACATTTTCCAACAATTTACAAACGTCATTCGCACACACAATCTTTACATTTTCCCGTAGAATCGGAACCAATGAAATCCGACAAATTTCCATCGACAAATTTTAACGAATTTCATTTTATCATTTTTTGTTTTCCGAACTCGGAGAAAATAATTATCAACGAAAACGAATTTGATTGAATGAAGATAATGACAATTTTGTGGGAATAATAATAAAGTAAAATAAAATAGGACAAAACATTACATTCATAAACCAAAAATGTAAAAAAATGTAAACACTTTTTTTATTAATAAAATTATTGAACTGAAATGATAATCGCTGATGACGTCACATGGTTTTTTGCGTCCACGTTAACGCATATTGTGCCTCCTGATGTGCCGATTTTGTCCCCATTTCTCATTGATTTATTCATTTTTTTTCGTATTTTTAGAAAAAAATAATTTTCTCTTAGTAAACTTTTTGTTTTTTTTACTTGCCTTCAACGGTGGCCTCGTTGGATCCTTTCGAAACTCGACGTAACGCGCTTCGAACTTGTCGTCCCAGTACTCCCGGCTCTTCATCCACGATGGCTGCAACCCAAAAACGCACAAGAACATAATTGTAGATTAAAATGAGAATCATTAAAAAATTTCATTGATTAATCATCAGCTAAATGTTACAGTTTGACTATTTCTCGAATTTTTTTTTCATGGCAAAAATTAATTTAGCACATAATGGAGTTTGCATTATCATTAAACGGTATCATTATCATTAATATTCAATTATGAGGTTATCATTAATAGAAATAGAGAAAGAGAGAGAGATAGAGATAGAAGAGTGAGGAGAATTTAAAAAAATGAAGAAAAATGAAATGAAAAATGGCCACCATACCGACAATTCGATAATCTCATCTCATTGGTCCATCGATTTGCGTATTCGATAAGGCAATGAGTTTGGAACTTTTGGTGAGGTCCATATTATTGGGTCAAATGGTGAACCATGTATTCTCTGTGTCTACACTTGGATATTTGTCCTCGATTGGGATACACAAGAGAGAGAGAGAGGGAGCGAGACCCGTGATAGAGGAAGTCGATGTCAGCAATACCGAAGAGGTATGACTTCCGGTTTATCGCAAGAGCGAAAGCTTGAGATAGAGAGAGAGAGAGAAGGAGCGAGACAACCCTCGACAAACTTTGGTTTAATAGTCCGGACATTAAGCCGAAAGCGGAAGACCCCCAAGTGGGTTGAAGGGTGCAGCGAGGGAGGAAGGGGGGGGGGAGGAAAACAGAGAGGATATGTATGCCTCGGGGTCATAGGTCATGCAACACAGCGTTTCTCCTTTGGTGCCCCCTCTCTCTCACTTATGCTCTTCGTACCACCCGCAAATTGTCTTACTATGCGCCCTACGCCGCTATAACCGACGGAGGGGGTGGAAGGGGGGGGGGGGTTGTAAATCCGCGGAACCACTATCCCACTTCCATCTCCATCTGTCGCTCGGCCTCGACCGGTTATGATTCATCGGGTTCGGCACCGACTTCCGCGTCACGAACACGCGGATTCGTAAACCATACGCAACCCCAACCCTCCCGCTACCCTTACTCACCCGTCGCGCCAAGATCCGTATATGCAAGTGAACTTCTGAACGGGGAGGGGGGGGGGCTTTACGGACCTACATCAATTGTTCACCGTGTGACAGGCAAAATCCGTAAACCGTCTTGTGATAAATCATTTTGACGATGTCGGAGAGATATACCGATTATACTCACGTTCACATATATATATATATATATATATATATATATATATATATATATATATATTAGACTGGTTCTTAGCAAGGGTCACTTTTGAATAAAAATAAAAACGCCCCCCACATAGTTTTCAAATAATTTTTAAAAAATATTCGTGAAGGGCTTCTTCCTTATCTCAATATTAACTCAAGCCTAAGTAATTTTATATTTTTTGAAATTTAATAACATGCGATGATTATCGGATTAATTTATTATAGCTAAAATATCAACAGAAGACAAATTTGTCCGATGTGCTTTCTTTATCAGAAAGATGCGTACTTTAAAAAAAAAATTGTTCATCACCAAAAACAAAATAGCTGAACTAATATGGCGGCTTGAAAATTGGAAATCATTCAAATTACGATAAAAATTACGTTTTCACTTTGCTGGGGTCATCGGATGGGAATTTGGGACTCAAAATATGACAGACACTCAAGTATAACTCATACGACGAAGTAACAAACCAAAGAAAAAAAATATTGACTTTAACAATTTTTATCACAAGAACTAAACACAAAAAACCACAGATAAAAATTGTTGGAGTATTGGATATATGTATATATGAAAAATAATCACAATCGGCGCATGCGCTAGCTACTTCAAAAGCTCTGGTGTCTAAAAGAAAATCGATATCTATGCACATGTTTAATTTTTTCCGTATCAAATGTGTGGACAAAATTTTCGATTAGTTCGGAAAACGCGGCAACGAAGACCCGCAGCGCGATATTTGTACAAAGCCATTTGTGCAAATATCGTCGCTGTATCACCACGAGAACACATGTACAGAAGATACTGATAAAATTATCATTTCAACCAGAAAAAAACGTTGTCGATCGACGAAACTATTCCTATATTTCATTCTTCAATCATCACCAGTTGTCGACGTGCCATTGTGAAATTGTGACGGATGGATCATTCGTCATAACAATCATCCCGCCCGATAATCAACATTTGTGATTAACACGAATAAATTATTCGTTCGATCGAACATATCATTGCAAAATTAATTTTTTTGATTTCCGATTTTTTTTCGAAATTTGGCCCTCACAAACGAAGAGAAAAAAAATTCAACTGCATCCACACGTAAGTGTTTGACACACGAATAACGAAATATTTCGCTACGACATCGATCAAATTTTATCCACGAAAAAAATTAATCGACACAAACGTTTTTTTACTTTCGCATTATCGAAAGATTTTATTTTTTGTTCACAGTGTTTTTTTTTTTCGACACAAATATTCAGCAATCAATTACAGACTGAAAATAGATCCACACCACGTCAAATTGTTGACTTTAACTATCGCTGTGAGTGCCTAACCTAATTAATCACCAAACAGAATAAACAAGTTGCAAAATGTATTAACGAGCTATTCGAAATAAATCGTCTGGAATATAAATAATGTCCAATTTGATGAGACAATCGTTGATTCGTTCGTTATAGCTTGGACTATTAATACCATCGAAATTTTACATTATCCACAATAGTTCGTTCGGTGTCACGTGAAACCCTCGTCATTCGTGAAACAATCATGAAGATTGCTTCGATAATAATCGTTTCAGTCGCTCTTGTTGCTCTGACCACCGGATCTGAACAGTCTCAACCGGTAAGTCGTCTATAATACAATATACAAGTACCACGTGTGTCGACGTTAGAACGAAAATCCGAATAGTCTTCGTGAAAATAAAAAATTAGAATAAAAAAAAAATTAATCCGTAAATTAAAAAATTTAATAAAATTCAATTGTTGATATTTTCAAGTCAAAAAATTCGGACGACGCGACAATGAACATAAAATGGGTGGAAAAGCATACACCCCGAAATCCCGATGTAACCGCATTACGCTGGAACTTGGGGCCCAGAATTTGCGACGGGCGTTGCAACGACGAGACCGCAGTCCCATACTGCCAAGTGAGTTTACTCAATATTAATCAATTTCGCGAAATATGTAACAAATAAAAAATAATACAGTCTATAAATCTCATGTTCTGTCGTTTTAATTTTTTTCATTCGTTCAATTTATTCATTTTTTCATGCCATCAATATTTTTGTTCTCTTGCTTTTTGCAGTCGGTAGGATTGTGTCTCGAGCCCTTAGTTCAGGAAGTCGTGGAAGTGGAAACAACCACGGAAAAGCTTGCACCCCTGAATCACCATGTAGCCGAATTATACTGGTTGTATTATGGCCGAGCGTATAAAAAACAATTATGAGCTATGCTATGCTACGCTTATCAGTCTTATTATCTTATCTCGATGAAGAATTTATAATTTAGTTTTTCATTTGCCAATCGAACGATTAATCAACGATATAAAATGTACACACCTGTACACGTGTACATCTGGTTTGATAATTCAGTAATTTAATTTAAAATATATAAAAAAAAAATGAAAAAAAATTCTACATTTTGTAAAACTCGCCAAGTTACTTTCGTTTCACTGTTAAAAATTTCGTTTAATTCAATTAAACAAAATTTTCCCAGACAGATCGAATTCCGCTCAGAATTCCAACTTCTCCTCTCCCCAATTTCACCATTTTCATGAATTATGGAATTTGTGCAAAAATACAATTCTGAATCGACCCCCCCCCCCCCTCCCCCTCCCCTTCCTCTTGCCGCGACCGAGTCGAATTACACTTTTTCGTTATAATTGTATAGATCCATCTATCAGCAACTCGTAAATCACTCGGACCATAAACACACACAGCAAACACAAACCCAAAACCCATACACAACCACAGACAGACGCATAAACAATAATGCCAAGCTTCGGGGAGAAGAGCTTGACTGTTTTTTCCCCGACAAAGATCGATGTCTCGAAGCGAAAACTTTTCCCTCTTCTCGTTGGGGATATCCGCTGGTCTCAATGTTTCTCGTGGAAGTCGAGAAAAACGAAAAGAATCGGAGAGGGGTACGAGAGGGTGGAGTAGCAAATAGGGTTGCAGAGGGAGAAGGAGGAGGAGAAGGAAGGACAGGGAGGGAAGGAGGACGAAGGGCAAGAGGCTTGTGGAGAAAAGCTTCGTGGTTTTCATCGAGCAGAATGTACCCTCCCTCTCTCTCTCTCTCTCTCTCTCTCTCTCTCTCCCTCGCACACACACACACACCCAAATACCCATATATACGTATCGCCTTGTACCCATCAAGCACGAAGCACACATGAATGCGTGAAAGAAGCTTTTGCGACCAGCAAGCACAAACTTTTTACTCCTTCTACACGTTGGCGTCGTAACAAAGTCTGGCCGTGCCACGTATATATATATATACATAATATATATCACACACTACCACACCTATCACACGCAATTGTGGCGTCTGGCTTTTTCTTTTTCCATGGCCGAGCGAAGCCCAGAAGAATTAAGCATTTAACGATGGCGGCGGTTTGGTGGAGAAAGGGAAGGGGGGGGGGGGGAGGGCACGAAAGCACAAACACTCCGGCGCAGCTGTAATCACGAAATAATGCTTCGTAACTAATTTCGTTGCCGGAAAACACTCGGTGGACCGCAGAAAGAAAAAAAACAGCGCGCTTATTCTCGCCAATCCGGATCCTGCACACGAGCAACCCTCCCCTCCCCCCCTCCGCCCGTCCTTCACGTACCTACGTCCTACGACGCAACTCTGTCCGAGAACGCGTGGGGCGTCTTAAAAAGATATTGCCCGGCACGCCGTTGAACAAAAAAAAAACTGAAAAAAAAAACTTTTTGTTTTTCAAGTTTCATTCTCACCAACGCCAATGGCGGGGCAATGGTTCCACCTAATTTGTGCCCGCATTTACCTTACGCTTCGTCGACGTCGCGAAAAAAAAATTTAAAAAAATTGAGAATAAAAATATATAATAATAATAATAATAATAATGAAATATAAATGTATCCGAAACATCGAATGACGCGCTTCATTGATTATTTCAATTTGTTCGGCATCGCAGTCATGATTCCAAATTTCCTCTTCCACCCTTCCCCCTGCTCCGATTTTTTCCGCTACTCGATAACCCGCGATAACATATCGTGACTCGGTCGGTAATGTCGGTAACAACGTAATCGACGATTGCGAAATAGTTTTGAGAAGGTTGGCAGGCCGGGGCTGGGATAGGGCAAAATTTTAACAGCTAAGTGAATCGACTGTCTCGGATAGAGCGATAGAGGGGGGAGGCTGGAAGAGAGAGAAAGAGAGAGGGAGAGAACGAGAGACATATAGATAAATTCTGTACGAAGCACGCCTGGTCCGGGTGGCAGATGTGTCTCGAGAGATCTTTCTACTCCTTCTCTCTCTCTCTCTCTCTCTCTCTCTCTCTCTCTCTCTCTCTCTCTTACTTCTATCTCCAATCTTCCCCTCTCCGTCGCACCCTCGTGACGACCTTACTTTGCTCACTCCCCGAGATACTTGCAATCCCGGCTTTACGATATATCCCGTGGAATTGGTATTGCATCAAAAGGACCGCAACGTCGTACAACCCGATGCGCATCACACACATATACACACACACACATACACCGAATGTCTGAGAGGGAAGAGGAGAAGGTCCCGGACGCGGAGTCTCGTGAAAGTTTCGCAATCTTAGATAGAGAGAGTGAGAGAGAGAAAGAGAGAGAGAGAGAAAGTGTTACCACGAGTTAACGTTCATGGCCTTTCACGGCCATAACGTTTGCTTCATCGCGTACAAAAGGGGGTCTGCAAGGACTATGTACTCATTAAGGTCCATACATAGATATACATAAACCCCCACATCCACCCATACACACACACACACACACTCACATGTCCGTGTAACCCGTGTAATACACCCCGGGGTCTCAGCCATGCCCAACGTGGTTATTAGTAATTCACTGTACCACGTTCAATTACGTTCAAAATGCATTGTGCACCCACACGCACATGCACACCCGCTCACACACACCCAAACACACACGCACGTAGTAAGAAAAAAAAATTTACCAAAAACAAGTTTTTTTTTAAATAATAAAAAAACGTCGAACAACCCTTCGACGAGATTCGTTTTTTTTTCTTCCTACAAGCTTTGCCGTATATGGGTTCTTCCAACCCTTCGAGAATCGGTCACAGTTCATTCGTGCGTCACTTCCGACTGAGCTGTTCGTTCCTTCCTTTTTTATTTTCATTCCACCCCTCCACGCACTTTTGTTCACTCATCATAATCGGTATCGCCCCCCCCCCGCCGCCCCCACCCTTTCATTCATACCTCTCTGGCACGTCAACCTCACCCTCGAGAGTGCTTACCCATCGACCTCGGCCACCAACCCTTTACTCTACTTCACGATTCACATTCACTCGGCTCGAAAGCTTTCACGTTTCTACGGTCGCACGAAGCATCGACTCGTGGACTCGCGTGAAACGACGGTTCACCGATTTTCCTTCCACTTAGTTGACGTTTTTGTTGTTGTTTTTTGTTTTTTTTTTTCTTTCAATCTCTGAACCGCGTGTAACGTCATCTCGTGGGAAAACCCGTATGAATGGGCGAATTGAGAAATGAAGAAATCCATCTGAGTTTTATCGAACCGGAACTATAGCCACGCATGACGATCGGAAGAAAGAAAGAACTCGATCGGTTAATCGAAAATATCGATGTTCCACCATTTTCACAGAACAATGACGTCATCGTCACTCAAACCAGTCAAATCAATTCATCGAAAAAAATTCATTGAGTCATTCAATGATTCAATGATTCAGTCATTCAGTCATTTAGTCATTCAGTCATTCAGTCATTCAGTCATCGAGTCATTCAGTCATTCAGTCATTCAGTCATTCAGTCATTCAGTCATTCAGTCATTCAGTCATTCAGTCATTCAGTCATTCAGTCATTCAGTCATTCAGTCATTCAGTCATTCAGTCATCCAATCATTCAGTCATTCAGTCATTCAGTCATTCAGTCATTCAGTCACTCAACCAGTCAGTCATTCAATCACTCAATCAGCGAGTCAGTCAGTCAGTCATTGTCTTTGTCATTTTATAACCGAATAAGAGTTTCGGTTCTTTTATTTTTCATTTGGAGCTCCTGAAAGCTTGAAAAAAAAGCACGAAAGAAGAAACCTACAATACCGTCGGCAATTCGCAAGAGCCTATTTGCCAACAAAGTTTGGTCGTTTGACTCGCGTCGCTGCGTCCTCACTCTTTCGCCCCAGGGGATCGAGGGTGAGAGGTGGCCAGGAAGGGGGGAGGGGGGAGGCAGGCTGGCGAAGGGGTTAACGATCAATCGCGACAACGAGAATGAGCGAAGCATGAAATATGCTCGACCCCGAATGGTCCACCCGATTTCGAGCTTGCAACGCTTACTTCAACGAGTATTGGGGGGCGGGAGGGGGGAGGGTCACGCTAGGCCAGAGGGTGCAGGAGTAGAAGTGCAGGGGCCCAATGATCACTGCGACGAGAGTTTGAGTTGTCAGAGAGGGAAGATAGGGGGAAGGATTGCCCACGAGTCCGATACGCTCGAACAACATGGCGTCGTCTAGCGATGCCCACGATCGGCGCTGACCGCGTTTTCTCGGTTTTACTCGTGGTCCAACGATCTCTACGCCAAACTCCGGTTTCTACGTCGTCGTCGTCGTTGTTTTGAGTCTCCGGGCGGTTCTGGCAAACGACTTGTTACGAATTTGAGGCGAGTCGACTTAACACAGTGACGACGATGACGACAACGAATGAGAGAGAGAGAGAGAGAGAGAGAGGGAGAGAGATGGGCAGATCGACACACACACCGGACGTTTGCTCTTCGACGACGGAAGTTCGAAAAGCCCCGCGGGCTATCTTCCCTCGGCCGCTATGACCTCAACTCATACCTGCAAACATTACTACACACAGTCACACGGACACTCTCAAACTCCGAGGGTGGAGAAATGGGAGTGACAAATAGGTGAAACGACATGCATGTTTCAGAACCCAGTAGTACCGGGAAACTGGTCCCGGGGTCCGGTCCACTTTAAACTGTCATCGGCAAAGTGATATAAACCCCGACGATATCGCTCGTTCATCGGAAAACTCCATTCAAACCGAATGACATCTTCAACGTTCGAGACTGTTGAAACTTTATCGCGGGAAATTCGACGAATTTCGTTTCACGACATTACTTACGAATGTGTGTTACGTATTTTGTTTCTTTTGTGACGTAAGTCCATACGGAAATTTTTATTCGATCGTTGTTAATCGTTACGATTGTTATCGCGATACCGAATTTGCAAAATAGCTAATTTTTTCCTGGGGCCGAGATGGTTTTTTTGACCTTTATAGTCGATCAATCTGAAAGATTTTATTTCGTTTTAGTTGAAAAATAAAATAATAATAATAATAATACAGAATGATTAATATTAAATAATTATTGAATTATTACTATTATCATTATTATCATTATTATTTTTCAAGCGAATAATCAGGCAACGAATAAAAAGAGAGCAGTGACAAGCACATCACCGTGGTGGGGATGGGGGTACGTAAGTTCAATTAACGGGATCAGCGCGGAAGACCCGGTCACCTCGTTACCGTGACCCGAGTGACCACAGAATGTTAGCCCATCCTTCTCACTCTCGATTATTTATCTTTTTCCCTCTCCTTTAATCGGTTAACAAGTGCACAAGTCTCTATTACATTGTCGTGATAGAAACTAACTACAGCAAACGATTTTAACTGGACGTAGTAGAGTCAGAGTTAATAAATCATACGGTCAGCCATTTATTTATTCAGCTAATCAGTCAATAACTTAATCAGTCAATCAGTCAGCCAGTCAGTCAGTCAATACGTCAGCCAGTTATTGAGTCATTCACTTATTCAGACATTCAGTCATTCAGTCATTTAGTCATGCAGTCATTCAGTCATTCAGTCATTCAATCATTCAGTCATTCAATCATCCAGGCATTCGGTCATTCAGTCATTCAGTCATTCAGTCATTCAGTCATTCAGTCATTCAGTCATTCAGTCATTCAGTTACTCAACGAGTCAATCAGAACACTTTTTTCCGTTAGATCCAATTTAATATAGAAAACTAGTTATCATTCGACCCAACCTCATACATATTTTTTTTCTTTCACTTCGGTGAACAAATATCTCCACCACTTTCACCCCATGTTTTTCCAATAATAATTTAATATCGTGCGGCACGTAAACTACGCGGTGGCTGAGGGGTGGGGCGGGGGGGGGGTTAGCCAAAGGCGTATCATCCCTCGTCGACGGGGCTCTCGCGTTCGCGACCGATGTAAACGTAGGCTAATGCCGCGGATGAGACCCGTGTGCTTCCGGATTATCGATGTTATCGTTATCGCCGGGGCGCGGCATCGTTTTACCATCCCCTCGCCCCTCCCCCTTCCCGCGCGAGGCGACGCCGCACGAACGCGAGCGAGAGAGAGCAAGAGAGAAATATCCACGACGACAAGGAGGGTTCTTGCATCGCGACTACGCGACTCGACACGGCTTTTATACCCCTCCACCCCTTCCCCCGCCCCTCTTCGCTAAAGCTTCGACAAAGCATTATGAGAAAATTCCATGCACGACCATGTCAAAGATAATAAAACTAGTCGTGTCCCCGGGAAGTCGCGATTGCCGACGTCGCCGTGCTTCGTTGAAAAAAAATTAAAAAGTAGAAAAAGAAAACATTTAATCGTTCCTCTTGCTTTTTTGCCTCAAACGCATCGTTTACACGGATCAATGTCACATAAACTCATTGATTTCCAACGATTAGAACGTGGTCTTACAATACGTAGAACCAAAAACCGATAATGAACATTTTTACTACGAGTTGTCGATAAAAATACTTCTTCGACAAATTTTTGCGTTCGAGAAATTTGGTTTTTATATATTCGTGTCATTCATGTTTTCCTCTTTTCCACCTTTTTTTTCCCCACAAAGATTTCGGTACGCACACAACCACCGAAAAAAAAACCAAAAACCAAAAACAGAAAAAAAAAATACAAATCGTTCAGTGACCCGTGTCGCGATAAAACCGTCGAGTTTGACGACACAAATGAGCCCCACGGTTCATCCAAGCACGGGGGATGAAGCAGATTGCCCCCCCCCCTCCCTCCGCCCCGCGAAAAACAATTGAAATAAACCCGTAGAACGGTGTATGAAGAAGATTCGAACGAGAGGAAACGCGAATAGTCGAAATAAAGTTGAAAAAAAAAAAAAAATCAAACACGTGCGAGTGTGAGAGCGTCAGATACAGACGCATGGGAAACGGTGGGAGTGCAAGTGAGACGCAGATGGGATGAAAAAAAAAAAAAACAAAGTGGCTGGGGGCTGTGAGGTCGAGGGTGAGTGAGTGGAAACGAGCGTACTTTCCATTATTCCCAACGAGTGGGATTTCGATTAGCTGGCTAACCCCCCTCCCCTCCCTCCCAGCCACTACCCCCTCGACCGCCCCTTCAACCCCCACGATGCACATTCCGCATTCACTCGCACAGCTAACCGAATTGGCGTGATATTTATTCGGTTGAACCGTGCGTTCCTAATTTTGCGTTCGCAAATCGAAATCCAATAATACTCGTTTTCTTCCCTTTCCTCATGCCCCGCACGAGCCCGCACCAACGGTTTCCAATTCGCATACGTTTCGCTCGCTACCACCTCCCTCCCCCTTTCGCCCCCACCCACTTCAACCCTCTGCTGCTGCTGACCGTACGTATTTTAACGTGAGAGCTCGTTGTTCATGACCGTTGGGCCATCCACGTCCACTGAACCGAGTTTTATCTCTTTCTCTCTCTCTCACTCACTCTCTCTCTCTTTCTCTCTCTCTCTCTCTCTTATTTTATCCATCTCTTTTTTTATTTCTCTGTTTCCATCGTTTTGATTTCGATCCACGTTTCGCCACATTTCGTTTGAACAAACTAGCATGACACCCCCCACCCCCTCCGGCCCCCATGCACGTTCTCCTTCTCATCCCCTCACCTCTCCCCAACCCCCGACGAGACAGATTTATCCGGTCGATATTATGTAGTTTCACGTTGATTCACCGACCCAATTTTTTCCACGATATTGATGATTGCCCGGAAAATTTGTTAGGGACAATTTGTCGGTCCGCCACGAAAGATGAAAAACATTGCAATCCGTATGAATGCATTTTATTTTTTTTTATTTTTGTTTCAAATTTTATTATTATTTGTATTTTTTATTTAATTGACTCATTTTTTTCGAAGTATTTCAGTTATTTTCGAATGAAAGCAAGAGGGTCCTTGTTCCGACATTTTAATGGCCGCTGTTCATGATCCATTGTCGAGAATAAACCGAACGAGGTCAACGTAACTTCGAATGAAAATTAATTTTTTTCAAATCATATCGTTGAGAACAAAAGAAAAAAAAATTGAATAGAAAAATAAAATTACATGCACATTGAAAAATATTTTTGTGCATTGTGAAAAAGCTTTACAGATTCTTCAGTCCCATCGCAGCTTATCATGAGGATTACGAAGAGCTGGCTCGATAAAGTTTCAAATGAGGATACGGAAACAAAAAACGTCGTTACAGAAAATAAAATAAAATAGAAAAAACGGGTTCACAATAATTCCAATTACAAAGTTATTAATGAAAAAATCGCTTCAACGGGTCATAAAATTGTATCTCCGGATAACTCTTCCCTTCGACACCGCCCCCCTCTTCTCCTCCTCCTCCTGCTCCGTGATCAATGGCAATTTCGGCAAAAAATTTGAAACATCGTTGCACTAAAGCATTCGCGAACGGTGCATCGAAAACCACGTACCGCAAATTGCATCCATACGCTCTATCCAATCCGCGATCCGTGGATCGTGAACGACTCATCGAGGGTGTGAAAAAAAAAAAAAACAAGAACACACCCCCTCGTGTGTCATGCGAGCGTTTTACGATTTTTCGAGGTAGACGAGAAGCTCGTCTGGGGCGTCGAGCGCTATTCGCCGAGAATAGTCGAAAATATAGTCGTGCGGTTTGTGAAAGACAGAGAACCCGAAAAAGAGAAAGAGAGGGAGAGAGAGAGAGAGAGATGGAAAACGATGAAGAGTCGTACAGGGTATCGCGTGATAGTCGGCAATCCCTCAAAAGTTACCCCCGAGACGGCCGACGGAAGCCCGAGCTGCGAGGCCATTCATTGCGCGAGTTTGAAAAGTCGTGGGGGCGGGGGGTAGGCCGGAGAAGGACTTATCCGTGGAGCTTGCTAGTTATCGCGTGGATCGCGTCTTCATCTCTTTCACACGACCTTTCCCCCTC
This sequence comes from Diplazon laetatorius, assembly GCA_963662125.1. Taxonomy (NCBI): domain Eukaryota; kingdom Metazoa; phylum Arthropoda; class Insecta; order Hymenoptera; family Ichneumonidae; genus Diplazon; species Diplazon laetatorius. Next base: position 16,986,582 of record OY759158.1, read on the forward strand.
ATTCCTTCACGAATGTATTCCGTCTTACATTTTCTTTATCTTCTTTTCTTCATCATTTTCATTGAAAAAAAAATTCCTGAATTATTATTCAACATTATTATTTTTTTCTTTAATTTTATTTTCGCTCCTTATTCATCATTTTAATTAATCAATTTCGTTTCTTATTAGCATTAGTATTAGTATCATTTAATTGTATCGTTATCATTTTTTTCATTTTTTATAGTATAAATTATTATTATTATTATTAAACGCGCGATTAATTCAATAATAAAGATATTTAAAATTATCTCATGAACAATTGTAAATCGACAATAGCGTCTACTTAATTTGTAGAATATAAATTACAACGAAAAAATTCATTGACAACAATTATAATTATTGGAAGAATGTTGAAAAAAAAGTAATCGTCACACAATATAATTAATAATAATTACAAATATTTGAAGAAATAATCTTGATTACATTTTCATCGAAAATGAATTCGCACATCGCCCTGACGAGTCAGCGAAAAAATAATTGAAAATACAAATAAATGTTGAAAGAAAAAGACAAGAAAAAAATAAAAATAAAAATCAGAGTGGGACAGCGATCGACAATACACACTTTTCATCTTCAAGAGCCGTTGATGAAATCGTCACATCGGACGTTAATATACGCGAGGGTAAAATAACGTTTCACGGTTCTCTCGGTTGCAATCGTGACGATAAATGTTTTCTGCTCGAGAGAGAGAGAGAGAGAAAGAGAGAGAGTGGAAAACAGTTGGCCGAACGGTTAGCTTGTCCGGGGTCAAGTTCGACCCTCGTCACGAAAGCTCGGCGCCGCGTCGAGGGGTTAACCGTCGCCGTTTATCCGACGAGTTTTGAACACGACAAGTGGGTTAACCCCCCCGCCACCCCCAGCGAATGTTTCGCGAGGGTCGCCCGTTCATATCTATATATACCGACCGACAGTTAATAACCGACACGTCGTGACGAATTTTCACATCGTACAATTTACTTATTTCACGTCACGAAACCCCCCGGCAAAAGCTCTTATCGCCGTCATCGATTGAATGTTTCACGAGTTAATAATTTTGTTTAACGAGTCGTTGCAACGCACGATCAAGATGTGTATTAACAGTGCATGCGTTGCAACGTTATTTTACATTTTCAATGTTGGTTGTCGGGTGGGGGAGGAGGGGGGGGGGGGGTAAATGTAATTACATGGAACAAAAAGAGAGAGAGAGAGAGAAGCAAATGGGAATATAATCACATGGAAGAGAAAGAGAGAGGCAAATGAGAATAAAATCACATGGAAGAGAAAGAGAGAGAGAAAATAAGAGAGTAAGTTAAAACATTACGAAGGTAAATATATTGAAATTTAATTAAAGCACGGTATAATATTGTATTATCGCGAATGTTAAATTATCGTTTCGATTAAATTCTCAGTATTTGCCACTCTCGACTACCGAGTCTCGCGTTTCGGATTTTTTTCCCATGCATGCTATTTATAATTTCTTGCAATAAAAATATTCAACGAAATGCAGAAAAAAATTAATAATTATATCAATGATAGTATTAATAATGAATGAATAATAAAAAAATAGTCAACAAATGAATAAATGAATACACGAATAAAAAATTCACGAACACACATGTCGGGACACGCGATAATGGCAAAAAAAAATAACGAATAAAGAATGTCACAAAAATGTAATCGTGCGGAAAAAACTTACTCCTCTCTCAAACTCCGATTATTATTATTTTTTAACTTTTCTTCGTTTTTTTTTTGCCACGTCCACATCGTCGAAATACAAAAGAAGGATAATAAAAGACTGGAGAAGACACTTGTACGGATATTTAAATAAGCATGTCCACTGTAAACACGCACACATGCCTGCATACAAGTAGGAGACACACACATTTGCACACACACACACACGTGGATACACAAAAATTCGTTCGTCCGTCGACGTTCAACTTTTTCGTCCACAATGCCGCAGCACTGCTTTATCCCTCATCGTCGAACCAACGACACTTTATTTTTTTTTATTCTTTCGGTCGTATTTCACAATTGCTCGACGATACATATGAGCAATTCCCGCTTTTTTTTCTTTTTTTTTCACGTGTCCCAAACTTGATTAAAAAAAGATGCTTCTTTTTCTTTCTCATTGTATTTTTTTTTTGTCACATTTCACAATTGTTCAAATCTATATATATATATATATATATATATATATATATATATATATATATATATATACACACGAGTCGTTTCCGATTTTTCTTTTTTCTTTTTTCGTCTGAAACTTATTTTAAAATTTTTCTTCCTGCTACATTTTTTTAATTTATTTTGTTTCCGTCACATTTCACAATTGTTCAACGATACACACGAGTCATTCCTCGTTTCCCTTTTTTTTCCAAAGCCTTTTTGCTATTTCGTTGGTTTTTTTTCTGTCTCACAATTTGCTTCTTCGTCTTTTTTTTTTTTTTTTTTTTTTTTCACATCTTTTTTTCTCGAAGCACCCTTCGCACGGTATTATACCGGTCTCTCGCATTTACTTGCCCTTCGTGCACCCTCTTCGCGCAGTCCCTTCTTCATCCTGCGTAACGCTACCCGTCGCTTCACCGCCTTTCCTTCCCCCTCACCGCTCGCCTCTCGCTCCCTCTCTGTCTCTCTCTCTCACTCTCTCTCGAGCCTAACGTTCTCACTCACACAGACCACCCTCACGTCCCTTCAAACCCTCTTTCGTTCGCGTCCACTCCAGAGCCTCCCGAAGGCCGATAAGACGAGATTTCCGGACGTGCCGAGGGACTTTTATCCGCCTGGTCCAACGCTGAGCTGCCAGCATCCGTCCCCCGCCCCCCCCCCCCCTCGACCCCCCATTGCCATTTCCTATATAAAACAGTACGGAATCGTTTCGCCGCGAGCCGTTCTACTCGTCAGCCGGTTTCTCCCAGCTCTTCAACGTGAAAGCTTCGCGCCACCCTTCCAGCTAAACAAAACCTTGTCGGCCATCCCCCGCCCCTCGCCACTCTTCCCCTTACTTCACGAGCAACGTATTCCGTGCTGGCTGACTAACTGCAGCTTGCATTGACAATTATTTCTCTCGCACCGGACGTTCAAGAATATTAAATTACACAAATTATTTATAATTTTTATATATGTATATACATATTTATATTTATATTTATAACGACAAAATTATAAATGAATTTTCATCAAATTGAACCGAATTTTGATACAAATTTTTTAAATGTCTGTCTGACAATGAAAATCATTGTCAAAAAACTGATAATTCGTTTAAAGTACTTTTGATAGTTGCAAAATTAAATCAAAGTAACAATTGTTTTCATTGTTTTCGTGAATAATTCATCGTGATTGGTAGTAATGGCAGTGGTAAATTATTGACGATACATTGGCAGAATGATTTTTTTTCCGTTTTTTCACACAATCGTTAATCTCCAATTTTTTTTTCAACAAAATCTTTTCACCTCGACGACCTTCAACCCTTCGAGCAGTCATAGTTCGAGTCGTGGATTAAACATACTCTTATTGTAGCCCATCGACCTGAGTACTTCAGATCTTCATCGCAATTATATCTATTGAAAAATATATTTTGAATACATTTTCAGAGGTTGATGTGTAAAATTTTTGTCAGCTTTTATATTACAACAACGTTCGGCCATTTGCAAATCTTCTTTTTCTTATTTGTTTATCTTTTGTCAAACTCTTTCATTGTCAGATTTCATTGGTTTTTCTTTCGTTAAAAAAAACTTTCGACGAGTTCCTCACACACAAACACACATATATATATATTGTCATCTAATTAACTCTACAGCAGCCCTTAGCCACCTCACCAGAATCTCACAGCAGAAAACTATCGAAAACTTTGGTATTCATGAAATCCGACGAAAAAAAAGGAAAGAAAGAATGAAAATGCAAAAAAAAAAAAAAGACGAAGAGAAGAAAGATAGAAAAAAATGAAAAGTGCATGGGGAAAGAGACTACGGCAACGAATTGACGCAGTGGAAAGAAACTCAAACGGAAAAGCCCGAGACTTCTGGATTTTTGCATCGAGAAAAGCTCTGGCCCTCTCGAGGGGGGGGGGAGGGGGGGAATGTGGGGTCGAGGGTAAGAAGAGGTGCAGAGCTTCGCGCTTTGTCGGAAAATTCTTCTCGAAGACATGAAGAAGGGAAAAATGGCTGACGGCCGGTGTACGGCCAAGACACTGTGAAAGCCGACGCGAACCCAACGCGAACGATAAAAGGATCGAGACTCGCCCGACCAGACTCCGATCTTCACTCGGCTAGAAGCACTTGTCCTCTCTCTCTCTCTCTCGCTCTCTCTTTCTACCCCAGGCAGTTCGCAGTTCCTTCTTTCTCGTCGAGGATCCACGAAATTATTATGCATTATGCAGCGAGTCCAGGGACCAAGGATTGAGGGAGAGGGAAGGAGCGTGCGGTGAAGGGGTTAACGACCGTACGAGCATTTCCAACCCCCTGGCTGCTTTCTTTCTTCCACTCTACCGAAGAACCATTAACCCCTGGCCCGGTCACCAACATATGCCACACCAAATTCATCCAAATCGAGTTTACAACTCTTTCGCTTCGAACTCATCGCAACCCCTCCCCCCCCTCCTCCACCCCCCACGCTACCTACACATTTTTTACCAATCTACACAAGATTCTAATGTACCCCATACGAACCACGACTTTTTTGCATTATTGATTATTATTATTATTATTATTATTATTATTATTATTATTATTATTATTATTATTATTATTATTATTATTATTATTATTATTATTATTATTATTATTATTATTATTATTAATTTATTGATTTTTCTTCATGGAAACGATTGTGAATAAATCTCAACTATTTCTTAGCAATCTCCAAAAATGCTCATCTACCCCATTCGAACGACGATATTTTTTAAAATATTATTATTATTTAATATCATTATTATTTTCATAGAAACGATTTCAAAAAAAAATGTTCAACTATTTCTCAGCAATCCGAAAAAATTCTCACCCATTCCCTATTATTATCACGATTTTATTTATGTTTTTTTTTCTTTTTTTTTCATAGAAACGATTTTTAAAAAAATCCTACGCCATTATATTTCAAACGTGTCAAAGAGACAAAGGCAAGAAACGTAAGTTGGAGGGGGGGGGGGGGGGTACGGGGAGATAGTCGTTGGCATTGCAGAATGATATAGACAAGTCGTTGTTTCTGGGTTTTCATGCACGAACGTTTCTGTCTGTCTGTCTGTGTGTGTGTGTGTGTGTATTTTCTCTCTTTGATGCACAATTTGAGTGGCGAAAATGTCAGAAGGTTGGATAAAGAGTGAAAAAAAAAAAAAAACCATTGCGACGAGACAAAGAGAGAAGAGAGCGAGGTATTCTCTATTCTCTATTCAGACGGAGATGGAGATAGAGACCAGTAGAAAGCGACAGGATACGACAGACACAGATTTTCCGAGGAATAACGAAAAATGCAAACACTCGCGAGACAGAAATGAAAAAAAAAAAAAAAAAAAGAAAAATAGTAAAATATAAAAAGAATTCGAAAAAAAAAAAAAAATCAAACAAAATGGGGGTTTCGTCAAGACGTTTGCAACAGCTTGAACCAACCGAGTAACAAGAACGTTAACGACGTTTTCTCGCCCGTCCAATTTTTATTTCCTGTGAAGTGCACTGCTTCACAACCCGCCACGTTGACTAGCCTCCTCACTTCCTCCTTCTTTCCACTACCGCCCTCTGCCCCCTCCGCCCCTTTCCCACCCCGCTCACCGAGTGACACAGGGCTCGCGTCGACATTTTCCTCGTCGAGTTTTCCGCAACGTTCCACGCACATCTCTCGTATCCGACATTTTCTCCGACTCTACGACATTTTCCAGTCTCCCCCCCCCCCTTCACCCTTCCCGCCTTCTGCTCCTCTCGACCGTTCGCGCCCCTATAGCCTCATCCTCTCGTCTCTCACCATTCGTGAAACTCTCCAACTTTTCGAAAACCCCGAGAATTTCGCCACGATATATATATATATATATATATATATATATATATATATATATATATATATATATATATATACATGTATATATAAGATACGACGAAAACGTAAAATTCGCGGTTTGGTCCGACATTTTGCTTTGCTTCTCGCCAAGTGATATAATGTCGGCCGAAATTTGCACAGTCGTCTCAGACGGAACGGTCGGAGCGCGGGAGGGGGGGGGGGAGGGGAAAGAAACGAGAGAGCTTCTTGTTACCAGATGGAAATCCGACAACGACGAAGGTTGACTGGTCTGAATATGGGGTACTTTGCCCGGGCCCTTTGTCAGTTGACGCTTCGCTAGTTCGACGAAAAGATGAAATAATAATAACAATGACAAATAGTTACAAACACTTTTTTTTTTCCACTGTGAAATATGTCGTAATGTTTTGAATAATAAAAAAAAAATAAATAAAAATAATATAAAACAAAAATAATTCACAGACAAATAAAAAAAAAAAAACAATGTGAATTTTTTTAAGATATAAAAAAGGGTGATCTATATATTTTCATATTATTTTTTGGTAGATTTTGATTCTGTTTGGAAATAAAAATAATAATAATAATAATCATTCTAGAGATAAAAATGATTTCAAAAAATAAAGGATGAAAAATTTGAAAAAAAAATTGAAAAAAAATTCTAAAAATCGATTGTTTCATTTTTTTCGTTTTCTTTTTTTTTTTTGCAATATTGTACAACGGAACGTATCCGAGCATCGACAACGAATTCATCACTGCGAAAATGAATGAGTAATGAGCCACGTTGAAATGGGAAGGGGAGGGGGGTGGGGGCACTCCGGCCACTCCGGGCACTCTGGTCTATTGGCCACCGTGTGCCATGAATCACAGTGATGGCAGTACGGACGTTCGACACACGTTTTTTCATATGCAGTTTTCCTATAAATACGAAGAACAAGAAAAAAAAAAGAACCGGTTTCGATTCGCCACAATGCCCGAGACACACAACTCGTGTGTGCGCATGTTCGGTTACGAATGTTCACGTATATATATATATATATATACATGTACATACATACATCGATAGTCCATTTCGGACATTCGCGATATTGGCCCGGGGATTCATAGTAGTCAGAGAGTCTCGGAATGCATCCGCGAAGGGACGAAGGAAAGAATGCAATGAAAAAAAACCAGGAAAGAAAAAAAAATAAAAATACAGCTATGTATATATGTATAAGAGTGGTACTCAGCAAAAGTCGTTTTTTTAATTAAAATTTCGTAACTCCTCACATGGGTTCCAAACAATTTTCGAAAAGTTTTCGCAAAATGCCCCCAATCTATATAAATATTTACCCATGCCTGTGGAATCCTCATTTTTTTCTATCAAATAATATATAATGTTTATCAACTTTTTTTATCACAGCTCATATAACAACATTAGAAAAATTACCCTTGCTAAGGACCACTCAACTAACGATGCACTAAGCATATTTGCGTCTCAAGTTTTTTTTTCATTTCACAAAGAAATGTTTATCATAAAATATATATCATTACCATTATTATTTAATTTACTGTCTCTGCGGTGATAATTATTATCATTATTATTATCATCGTTATTGTTATTTGTTTATGGTTGCATCGATCTGAAAATTCATCAGCCAATCAATTTTGCATCATCGTGAGATGCTTGGAAAATAATTAAACCCAAGATCGTTTTTCTTTTCTCGAGAGAGAATGAGAGAGAAAGGCGAGAGAGAGAGAGAGAGAGAGAGAGAGAGAGAGAGAGAGAGAGAGAGAGAGAGAGAGAGAGAGAGAGAGAGAGAGAGAGAGAGGGAGAAAGTGTATTTTATAGACCGTTCCACGATATTTTTACACCAATCCCATCAATTATTTTCGATGCAGGTACAAATCCGCGTACTCTTCGAACACGAAATTATATTCCCGTCGACTGTCAACGACAACATCCGGATGAGTGGAAAATCCTATTTCTTTCCGCGCCTTCTTTATTCGTTCTCACCATCTTCTTCTTCTTTTCCGTCCTCGTTCTCGTCGACGTCGTCGACACACCCAGAAACGAATAAAAGGCCCAACGACGATATAGCAAATATAACAACAACAACAAAAAATAAGAAACAGCAAAAAAACGTTTGTGTGAGAAAAGTCGAAAGGACGGAATTTTCGCGATTCGAATCGCAACCATCTCCTATATTGCCTAGAGAGAGAAGGATATATATATATATATATGAATAGAAAAGCTTGTAAAGGGTGGAAGACGTGAGAAGTGACGCTCGGGAATGGTGCAAACTATGCGAAAGAAAATTCCAAAGCTCCGATCCGCATTGAGGATAAAGCCAAAGAGAGAGACAGAGAGAGAGAGAGAGTGGCGGAGGTGTGACGAGGAAAGGCAGCGGAAAGTCAGTGGAAATATGCCGACAAGTCCTCTCGCCAGGACTTTTCACTCCCTCACGGCTTTTGCAATATTCAGCATGTGAAACTTCTGTTATTGAAAAAATTTGCCAAACCCACTGCGCGAAAATGCAATAGCTAAAAAAAAAAAATAATGAAAAAATTGACAAAATTAAATAAATAAAAACTTTCGTCAAGTCAATATAAACAAAACGATATTTTCCATCTATCGCTTTTTCATAACAAGTCGAGCTTTCGAAAGTCAACAAAAACATCTACACGATCATTCAATCAATATATTGCACTGTTTAACCAAAATTCATTTTCCTTGCGAATAAGAATAAATGAAAATAATAAATAAATAAATAAATAAATAAATAAATAAATAGAATTTAAGAAATCGTTGGAACAAATTATTCACCATTTATTACGCCCCACCCACCCACACACACACGAATGAGAGTGCATAGTGCACGTCGAGTTGCATTTTTCTCGCCCATCTCTCAAACGTTGAACAATCTCATCGAGACATCTGAAAAGCGATACGTCTCTTTATGCCTAACCCCCCCCCCCCCCTTTCCTTCCCTAACGTTCGGTGCAAGCTCGCTACCCTCGCTACACAGCCGAAGGGTGGGCGACGAACCCCAACCCCTCACGAGGATCGATAAAAAAAAAAGAAAATAATAATAAAAAAAAAGAAAGACGAAAAAAAAGTGAAAAAAAAAAATTGTCGGCGAAGGGAGAATCGGTGGAGAGCAATGACGCGATCGAGTGAAGAAGAAAGAAAAAAAAAAGAACACAAAGAAAAAAGAGAACAAGAAAAAAAAACGAAAACCAAAGCGAAAGAGGAGAGTGCGAGGCGACCGAGTGTTAGGGTGCGGCTCGAGCGCTAGTCGTCTACACGAATATTCCCCAACCCCCCGGTCGATGCGTGTGCGAAATATACCACCCACCCGCATCTCTATGTGTGTGTACACATATATATATATATATATATATACTTATGAGGCATTCCGTACACATATATACGTATGAGGAATTTCAGTAAACTTTGACCGTCAACTTAACATTTTGGCCTATCATTTTTCGCATCAATATAGAGGTGGAAAATGAAGGGACCCGACTATCAACCTTTTCGATTTTCAACGCCCGCCATTGAGACACAGTCAAACAAAGTTTTTTTAATCAATAGATCGTAATTAGTTATTCGAATCGATTTATCACAACAACGGCCAGAGATAAATTAAAAAAAAAAAAAACAAGTGTGTTTTCTCACCGTTTTTCCACGCGATTTACGATAAAAATATTTGTGATTATGTGGCATCAATGAAACAATTATTTATTAACAATTGAATAATCAAAAGCATGAAACAGAAGACGCTGATTTAATTTTTTCAATTTTTTTTTCTTCCTGAATTCCTTGAACAAAAATGAACTTTTTCAAACCAATAACTATGATCAATTATCATGGAAGAATCAATATTTTTCACATTTCTGTAATAATTATGAGTGTAATGAACGTTGATTATTTTTTTACAATGACTCGAAATATTTGATAAATCCGGTAAAATCCATTATCATTCATCCCGAAAAGTATTCTGAAATGGATTTACATTGAATGAAAATGCCCATTGCTGAAGTAAACGGGAAATTCCGTGGAATGCATCGTATACACACGTATTAATAGCGTACGTGTTGGTCGAGTGAAACGACAAGTGGTGTGGAAAGCGAATGGAAGTTAGAGTAGGCGATACTTGGCCCATACACGACGAGGGTTCGCCACCATTCCCCACACCCCCTACACTCCACCCCTTTCCACATCCATAACCATCCCTCACATACATCTGCAGAACGCGGATGCAAAGCGCAATCCGAGCGGTGCATTCAACGATGCACCCTTAGATATATATATATATATATATATATATATATATGTATATGTATATATGTATATACCGATTGGAGTGCAACACGTATGCAACAACCCTCATGTCACGCTACGAGCCCTCGCCCTCACCCTCGTACGGTGCATCTACACTGCAACTACACTAGTTTCAATGAAAAAAATATATGTATATCAGGGTGGTCCTTGTTTCGACTTTTTTTTCTCATTTCGGAGCTTCGAAAAAATAATATTCGGTTCCATACAGATTTCCAAAAATTCTGCAATAATTCTGTAATGCAGCACCAAAAAATGTCGAACTTACCAATAGTTGCTAATCTTTCTACCAACTAAAGTTTCAATACCGAGAATTTGTTACAGATAGCGAACAATTTTTTTTTCGCCTCTGTCAAAATAGAAAAAAAACTATTTTCAATGCAGAATGACTCTGAACGAATGATTATTCGTAATGCCCAATATTATCCACATTATTATTATTATTAATATTGATGTTATTATTATTATTGTAATAATAAATACCGCAAGCAACAGAAAAAATATTAATTTGCTCACTTGCAAAAAAAAAAAAACAAATAAGAAGGAAGAGAGATGGGGAAAAAAAAGAAGAGATAAAAAAGCGTTTACGCAAACTCATGCATCGTCACTGTCGTCACCCAAGTTTTTTTCGATCGTAAACGCGAGCCGCGAATGCGTGAATGGGGTATCTCACGTTGCCCACGAGAGTGTGCATCCGGCTCAAAGTGTTCGCACGTGCCTCGCACCTCGCACGCAACCCCCTCGCCCCAGAGGGAGGAAGCGTCGTTCCCCTTCTCCCTCGCCCCAACCCTAATTCGAGGACCGGCTGCTCATCAATCCACTTCTTCACCATTCGCTTCACGAGTCATGAAAAAAAAAACGAACGAAAAAAAGGGAATCCGAAAAGCTTGCTTTCATCATCCCTCAGCATTTAACAAAATAAATTAATCAATCGAATAATCGGAGAAAAAGAAAATTCAAAATATAATAAACAAATAAAAAAACAAACGAACGAATGGACGAACGAATAACACAAACAAATGAATAAAGTAATAACACAAATAACAATTAAGCGAACAAACAAATAAATACATCAACGAATTACCAAAATAACAAATAAATGAATGAGTAAAACAAATAACAAAAAAATAAACGAACAAACGAATAAATGAATAAAATAACACGAATAACGATAAATAAGTAAATAAATTAATAATAAAATGATGAATGTTAAAAAACCATTAATTCAAATTCGATAGCTCGGTGCATCGGATTTTCATGCACTCTAATAACGTTCGAAGCCGAACCAAACAAAACACACACACACACACACACACACACACACACACACAAAGACACACACACACACACACCCTGCTTTTCACCCTGCCTTCACTCCCTTCCCGCGACCCGTGGATAACACGAGACTTCTTCGGTGGATTTTTCTTCGCGCATGTACCGGAACCAACTACTCCCCCCCCCTCCTCCTCCCACCGCCGCCCCTTGGGACTCGAGCGCACGCTGAAGTGAATCCAACGAGTCCTTGGAGGGTCGGGATAAGGAAGAACCACCTCTCTCACCTATTTTCCAATAGCCTTCTTTTCCACTCCACCTTCTCCTCACCCCCTGGACGACAGATCCGCGAACCGTGTTAAAGACGAGTCCCCCCTCCCCCCACCCCCTCATCCCGCACTTCCGGCCGAGTGGCGGACTAGATGACCCGACCAGATATACCCGAAGAGACCTCTCTTTATTCGCGCCAGACGACGTCGACGACGTTCAACGAATGGGCGAGGACACTTTCGGGTGTACCCGTCGGTTGGGGGATGTTTCATCCCTTTCACGTCTATCACGATGTAGCTCAAATAGACCGAGGCGACGATTGGCCGAGAGAGATGGTCGAAGCGTCGATTCCTTCCGAAGATAAAATAAGCCAAACGAGAGATTTGCCTCGGTCGGTAAGGAAGAAAAAAATAAACGTTGGTCAAGGTGCGAGTTCGACTGGGGCGCAGAGGATTCCGTATCATATTTTTAATCACATTACTTCTTCGAGCTGCCCCCTCCGTTTCTTTATTTATTATTTTCCAAACCTTAGATATACCACAAAAAAATTAGCAACATACAGAATTAAATTTTCAGAAATCTTCGAGACTCAGGACTTTCGTTATAATTTTTCGATGAGCTTCAAGTAAGGGGTTATATATTCCTCTGATTTCTTACAAATTTTAGGACGAGTTAGTTTCGGAAATAAAAGGAGACACGCGAGTTATCTTGGAAGGGTTTCTTTTTTTTTCTTTTTGAGATACGAAACCTCATAAAAAAATCCAAGGAGTGATGGAGGGGGGGGGGTCGCGGCCAGGGCAACGATTGAACGAGAGAGATATTCGAAGGGTAGATTCCTCCCAAAGACGAGATAGGCCAACGAGTTGCCACGGTCGGTAAAGAAGACAAAAAAAGAAAAAGAAAAAAAAATACTTCAATGGGTTTTTGCACTCGGTGGAATGGCCGGGGGCAGCGATACACGGAAATTGACTCGAGAGGTCGTCGAGAGACCGGAAACCGATTAGATCGGGAATTTCGAATGGCCGCCGTTGATCGGTGGGGACTATCGGTATAGGAGTGTTCGATAAGGTTTCGCGATAGAAAAATTCGTCTACGACAATCTCACACCCGCGCAACACTTTCCGACCATATCGACCGAGTCGAGAAAAAAAAAATTGATGGGAGAGATGGAGAATTTCTTTCTTGTCCATAAGAAGGGGAGGAGAAAAAAGACGAGGAAAAAAAAGAGTAAGACGAAGGCGAAGAGAGCCTTGGCTCGCGACATCGACAAGACGATAGGCCAGATCATTGAAAGAAGATAATGATATAGAAGAGAATATTCCTTCTGTAAAAAACCTTTCTTCCTTTCTTCGGGGCTTCCCCGAAGCGAAAGCTTGAAGGAATAAAAGGAAGAACTTTGTTGGTTCTTCATTATTTTTCATGATTTTTTTTTTTTGGCGTCGGTGAAGCGTGAATGTGCAGCAAAATTATCTGAAATTTCGTGATGAAAACGAATGGGAGATGAGGGTGAAAGAGGGTTTCGTCTTTTGTTTTTTATTTTTTTATTTTTTTTACAAAAAATGTTCAACCTTGAAAAAGATTCTCATCTTCCAAAAAAGAAAACTAAATCGAATATTTTCCTGTTTTATTTTTGGAGTACTGCATTCAGAGTAAAAAACAAAAATAAAATATCTCAAAATAAATAAATAAATAAGATTTGAAAAATAAGTTAGCGAATAATCGAATAAATTAATTAATAGATCAATAAATAAACATATTAATGCATGTATCGATCAATGAACAAATAAATAACAAAGTTCCGTCAAACATCAACATTACTTCCAATGTTTTTTTTTATCAGCACAATCACCGGAATTGTTGAGTCCCCCAAAAAAAATGTATCGAACGTCGAATCGATTTAAGCACGAGTCAAGCATGCATCTCGCACCTGAAATAAATTAATATTCATCTTTAATGTATGCGTGGTAACAGAAAGATTAAATGGCTCCACTCTCTCTCTCTCTCTCTCTCTCTCTCTCTCTCTCTCTCTCTCTTTCTCTTCTTCTCTCTCGATCCGTGCTCGTAAACGCTCGCCTGCGTTTCGACGGAAAGTAGAATAAGAATGCCACGTCGAATAGACTGGAGAAGCTTTCAAGGGATCGAACGCGAAAGCGACGAAGTGCTCTTCGCTGCTCTGAGGGGGAGGGGGGGGCGGGCACTTTCTTCCATATATAATCCACACGAACACACACCCACACACACACACACACATATATATATATATAAACACGTAGTTCGTGCTATCTGCTCGTCTCGAAAACGTTTCACCCGCGACAGCGACTGCGAGGGGGAGGGGGGGGGGGGCAGGAGAGAGCTTTGAGCCAACGGGGACTACATTATCCGTCCGACTGTTCTATATGGCTCTTTAGCTACGACGGATAAACGACTTCGTCGTGCTTGATGGGCCGAAGGTGATGCCAGCCGCATCACCGACGACGCTTCAAAGAACCCGAGGGTGGAAAAAAACTCCACGTCGGCGACTTGTCACCCTTATCCAAAAAATAATAATAATAATAATAATAATTTTTTTAATGTGAAGGTAAACGTTTGATATGCCAACGAACCGGGAGTAATTAGAAAAAAAAGAATTGATTATCGAAGCAACAACGAACATGAGAATGGAATAAAAGAAAGATTTCGAAAATGTAAAGTTAAAAAAAAAAGTATTTTTTTTTTTAATAAAAGAAAAAAAAATTGAAATACAGGAGAAAATCATTAGCTGCACTACTTACAAACGTTTTCGCCGGATACACGCAAATTCGATAAATTTTTTTCACGTTCCATATGGAAAACGTATAACCGTATCGAGATTATGATGAAAATAGAAAAAAACACGAGAAGCTATATAAAGACTATTACAGTGACGACGGACCGAATCGAGGTGCATCGCTCCACGACTTTGAATTGAACATTATTGTATATGATATTATATACATGAGTGTGTGTGTGTGTAGGTAGAAAATTAATAAATGCAAGAAAACCCGCGTGCGTAACTGCTTTTTTTTTTCCCATGCCGTCGACAGTCACGCTACACGGTAAAACGTTTAGTCGGTACGACGACCGTGACATATGCACCTCCATCCAGTACTGGTAACAAAAAAAATTGGATCGACGCGTTGCCAGTGTTTTTGCAACGGTATCCCATAACGTTTGTAAACACAAGTTTTTAGAGTCGTGATTTATAACGTTGGAACGATGAAAAGCCAATTGCAAGAATGTACAGTTACTATTTTTAATGTCACCGTCAATTTTACGAAATTAAAAAAAAAAAAAACACCTAAATTACCTAAATTAGGTGATTTTTAGGTGCCAAGTA